>WYDI02141391.1:0-153982 GCA_009867235.2 Psittacus erithacus | reverse complement strand
TTTTTATCTAAACCTGTGGGTGTTGTATTTTTTCGATTCTCTACCCCTTCCCTCCGGGAGCCGGGGGGGGGGGGGGGGGCAGTGAGTGGGCTGTGTGGCAGGCCTAAACCACGACAACACTGAAATTCAAAACATGTTCAGTTCCCCATCTCTGTTCTGTAAAAACTGCTGACAAAAAAACCTATATACGAAGTGATTCAATTTCTTAAGTATACAACTCAAGCAAAATCCGTATTTTCACATATTTTTTTACCACACAGCATAGAGTTCCTGCATTAGTCATAACTCTAACAGTTGTGCACAGATTTAGCTAGTGGCATATGGCAATTCTATAAAAGTTACCAGGCAAAAAAATCAACTTTATTCTATATTGGAGTACTGTGCAAGGAAACATTCTTACCTTGAACTGTCAGAGTTGCTGATGCTTCAGCTTTTCCAACCATATTTTCTGCAACGCAAGTATACGAGCCCATGTCTCCTGCCATAACTTTCCGGATTTTCAAGGTATGATCATCACGGATTTCGTATCTTTAAATATACATAGTCATAAACAGTGAGTAAGAATAACAGCACTTTACAATTTCTGTAAAGGGTAAAAATATGGCGGGTTTTCATTCGTATTTTTATTCCTACATTTGCCTTAGAAATAAAAATATGTATAAATCCTCATAAATTGATAATGTAAAGATAACATTTTAAAAGCAAAATATAAATAATTGAAAACCTTACTCTAATTTCCTTTGCAATGTGAGTCAGTTTTTTGGATGTCAGTACTATTTCACTGTTGTAAAACAATCGTAAAGCTGCAACGCATAACTTTTTAATTGTTAGAACAAATAAATGTAATAACAGTTATTTTTCTTCCCACAGTTTTTCCATCTTTTGAAAAGACCAATGTGGCCTTTTACCATTTCTTCTCCTTTCACCGCATTTTTTCTCTTCTTTGTGTAATGCAGTCAATGTGTTTATGTGTTTTTTATACTAAAACCGATATAGCTTTATTAAAGATATAGACTAGGTTAACAGAAAGTGGGAATTGGATGGCTGGAGCCAACTGTTATAGGATTTATTCTTTCAAGCTCCTCCCTTAATAGGTTTTCAACTGACAATTGGGAATTCAAAATAAATGATCTATCTATCAATCATAGAATGTATTTCTTTTAACAAGGTCTTTTACATTTTGGCCTGAATTAGAGCAATGAAGGGGAAACTTAGTAACAAGAACATGTAAAATCAAGGCAGCTATCTATATTACCAGACCACATTTTCTATCAGTTGTGATTCCACTACATATTTCCTGACATTGCAATCTAATTCAGTCTTTGTTATATATTCTCCAAAACTTAATGGACTGAACTCCGTTATATTTTGCTATATTTATCTACGTGTTGTTAAAACAAAAGCTTGAGAACAAGCCATTCTTAAGTTTCAGTTTAAACTGTAACTTCAGTAAAGCTCAATAGTAATGAGAAATGTCTTACTAGATGAAGCCAGGCCTTCTCCATTCAAGAAGAATGCTAGCTGTCAAATGCTGAATGGCTACATTATATATCAAGCTAGACATCACAAAAAAGGTAACTCCATGTACTGCACCTTGCTTTTGGTAATTCCCCATCATCTTTCCTCCATCTTACTGTAGGGACTGGGTCACCTCTTGCCTCACACTTAAACTCCGCACTGTCATCCACAGTTACAGCCAAATTACTTGGTCTCTTCACAAAAGATGGTCTCTCTAAAAGGAAAAGACAGGAAAGAAGGGATTAGTCCAGCAGTTCTGAGTTTGTATTGCAATCTCCCCTGAACTGTGGCTGTTAAAATAAGGGAAGCAGCGTGATGAATCTAATGGAGGCGTCTCTGCCACTGCTATTCTTGCTCCCAGCGCCAGGTAGAAGACCCATGATCCTGCAGATGGCCAGCACTATGAACCTCAGCACAGGAGGCAGATGTTCTTAACAGTGGTTCACGATCCAGGTGTAGACTTCCTTCTTGTCTATTGCTGTCACAATTAATATAGCTAAAGCAAAACACAACCTACACAGAAAATCTAAATACACATCGATCCTCAGGTAGAAGCAGGACGGTTGCAAGAACCCAGACAATGACCACTCATCTGGTGCACTGCTTCAAAAAGACCGAAGGCACAAACCAAATTTTTTACTGAAGGTTTTGACTCAATTGTGCCTTTAAATTTGAAGGCAAAGTAAGGCCCAGCACAGTATCTCTGCAAGGACGCTTGTCAGTGTCAGCAGCAGTTAGGGTTCGATGCAATCATTTCCAATGCTACATTAGAAAGACAACATTTTCTTTCACTAGCACACATTAGATCAAACAAACCAACAGAACCCACAATGTTGTCTCTATAATTTTTATTCATAAAAATTGGTATTGTCCCTGGCTTACATTGTAGGACATGGATGACCCAAGTCCTGGCTCACCAGAGTCAGATTAATTGCTGCATCCTTTTTCTCAGCCTTTCTGAAACAAAACAGGACCTCAGTCCAGGCTGTGCTATTCTGGGAACCCCACTACTAGATGGGAATTTCAGGAAACAGATAGACGCATTCTTCCACCTGTAACAGGGTTCAAAGCTTTATGGTGCTGGTCTTTTCACAGTTCCACAGCAGGCTGGAGTCCAGTGAGGTTTACACATGCACAAGGAAGATAAGCGTCTAACAATTTCTGGGATGCTCCAGGAAGGATTACACACCTAGAAAGGCAGCATCAGATGACAACAGGATGTCCATAAAAGAACTTGGAAGGTTTAACAGGAGAGTGCTTGGAATGTTCCTTTGCCTAAGGCAGATGACTTTTTTGCCTCTAAACCTGTGAAAGCTCTGAGGGAGCTAAAAAGGCAGTTGCATGTTTTGACTTCTATGTATTAAAGATATAAATATCATCTCCTTGGAACTGGAAGAGTCTAAAGCCATTGGCACAATCCGGTAGTGTGAAACCAAAAAAATACACCACAGATTTCTCACAAAAGTACAAAAAAACACCATACAGAAGGATTAAGAGACAATCCCATATTCTTAATGTCTCATATTTGTGTTTGAAAAAGGTGGTTCTGAATATTACTTTGACTTTGCAGATAAAAAAGCAGGTTCAGTATCCCAAAACTTCAGTGAATGGTTTAAGGACTAGAAGTGGAAATGTGAACTAAACAAAACCCTAAAAAAGAGCTTCCCTTACTCTCGAGGATGTCCAGACCAGCTGGATGCTCGTGTTGGAGAAAACTTACCTTTGCTTGCAATGCTAGTGAAATAGTGTTAGATGAACTAGCATGTTGATCTTAAGCTGTCAATTCTATCCTGGTTTCATAGACAAGGAGGAAGAAATAAAACAGACACCTACAGAAATGAATCTAGCTGTGAATTAAAAAATCACAAATATAGGTAGTTCCCCTCACTCCATCCCCTTTCTTGAACATGCAGTAAAAATGTAATCTTGAATGCAAGAAAAGAACATTCCAGATTAAACTTTGGAGTAAAACAGTTTTGGGAAAAATATTCAACTTAACTATGCAAGAGAAAAAGGACTGATCTGGTAAGGCCAGGACTGCTGCACAACAGCAAAACCCACAAGAAGCATGCTGTTCGATAAATCAGTTTTCTGAAGGAGAGTAATAGTCCAAGATCTTTTGTCTGCCCATTCATAACACTCTTATTCAAACCACATATATGAATAAGGAAAATCAGTACCTACGTTTGTTACACAACTATTTGGTAAATACAAGGAAGGTTTAGCAAGGATCACTTTGAAACTTTCTAATATTGCAGTTTTTGGCATGCAATCCTTCCTCTGATCTAAAGCAGAGACTTAAAGTAAAAGTTCAACTTCAAAATAACCAAAACCCCATAAACAGAAGATTTATCTTGAAAATTTTTAATATCAGCATGTTTCTCATGCTCTTTCATGCATATCAAGGGCCAGAGTTGAAAGAATTAGGTGTATTAAAGATTTCTAGACACAGACTGATAAGACATTCAAAGCTTTACTGTCCTGTTTGGAAAGAAAACCTCACTAGTTCTCCCAGGCTGAAAAGAAGAAAGATGTCTGAGGAGAAAATGAGATGGAGAAAAATGCAAAGACAGACCTCTCTTTGCAATGCATCCCTCTTACAGCTGTTCAGCAAGAGTCATATTTTCCAGCCTGGATTACCTACCAGTCCGTACCATAATCCCCTGGTTAGACTAGTGATGAGCAACTAACTGGCACTGTTAACTAGGAGCTCAGTGCCACAACTTTACTTATGTAACTATGACTTTCTTTAAATTCTAGATTTTGCTTGGAAGTTCTAAAAGTCTATTTGACAATAAACTTGACCCAAAGTGTTTCAAAGGTGTCTGTAAGTTAAAAAAACCCAACCCCACACCCATCAAACAAACAAATAAACCCTACACAAACTAAACAAAACCCCCACCAAAACCCAGTACAGTGGATCACAGGAAGTCTTCCTTAACTTCATCTACACTATCTGACTGAATATTCAGTTTCAACAACTTGAAGATGGCACACAATCTTGTTTTATTATGGAAAACCCATACTTCAAATGAAACTCTGAACAGGGCTTTAAGCTGGCTGAGTCCTAACTGTAAAACGTAATGAAGACAGATGAAAGTGCCAAAGACTGACAAGACAAATATTAAACCTGAATTAAAAACAAAAGCAAGAGCCAGGATTACTGCAATAGCCTTGTGATGGAAACCGGCATGTTATGAACCATGGCTTGGATACTCTCATCCTGTGAAGACAAAAGACTCCTTCTGTAGAAACAGTTGAGCAATCTCAAGCCTCCCTTACTTTAAAGTAACACAGGACACATTTTGAAAACTACCAAGGCTGCATCTATAGTCACCATGAGGCAATTCTCCCATGCTCAGGGAATTCTGAGACTGCACTTGGCATGACAGCCTCTTTTCTGCAATAACAAACCCCGCAGTTTTCAGGAAAGCTGTTACCTTAAATGAAAACAGGTTTTCTGACACTCAAAGAAATTATCATTAGGATCACCTGAACAAGTAGACCTGTTGTATCTTCACAACACCCAGTACACACAGCTATAAACAAAAGAATAATTATTTAAGACAGAAATTACAATGATTCTGATTTTCTTCATTAAGAGGGGAAAAACATTAAGCCTCTCCTCCATAGTGGTGCTAATTTTTGGTTTGCTAGTATTTTAAAATATTGTTCCAGAAACTGGACACTGGGATTATTTTCAGTTTCAGTACTAAGAAAGTATCTTCCAATAGCAAAAACAGTCCAACATGGATTGCAAAGCCATTAAGTGCCAATCATTTGCTAGAACACAACCATGACAAAAACATTTGCAACAGAAACACTAAAAAGAAAATAGATGAGAATGATCATTAATAAAAAGCTTAGCAGGAAAACCCTAAGATGGGCATTTTCATCAACGAAGTCTTAAAGGAGTTCTTACCTAAAACAGTGAGCTCTGCAACTTCACTTTCACGTTCTCCAACCATATTTGTTCCAACACAAACATATTTGCCAGCATCATTCTTTCTTGTGTATGTGATCATAAGCTTTCCTCCTCTGATCTAGGACAAATCAAGGACAATAAAAAAAACTTTAATATAAACTATTGATTTTAAAATATTTGTTGACTTGAAAGAGGTTTTGTAACAGACAATGAATCAGAAAAAGCTATCAGTGATTTTCTAAATCATACGAAAAAGTGAATCCCCCTCCCAAAACCTATTAACCTAATTTCCTTGTCTTTGCAAAAAGCTTGCATCTAAGTTTTACATTAGTATTTTAAAATCTCCCAGGTTTGGACCCCTATTATTCTACTCTTCATTCTGCATAAAGTAAGACTGACTGTTCAACAGCCTGTTTAGTGTTTGTTGGCCAGAAAGTCTACAACTTCTTCCTATGTACTACTGCAGTTTGATATAATCAGGTGGAGAGTAAAAATTAGCACTAGACATCAATTCCATTTTCACATCAAGTGCTGTGATTACTTTTTTTTGACAAGAAATATGTGCATGTTGTCCTACCACTGGTAATGCTCCTTGTTATTCATGAGTTTTGTGTTTGTTTTGGTTTTCTCAGGGAAGTGAAGGAAATCTTTTATTCTTTAGTTCTTCACCAATAACTAAGGAATTTTAAAGGCTAATAAGCAGCTGGGCAGAAGCAATTAAATCCTTAGTGGCAAATGAATAACATTCTGCTTTTAATTCTGGATTCAGTTCTTGAAAGATAATAGAATTCCAGTAACTCATGAATTAGAAAGCATCCTTCCCTTTTGTGATTTCAAATCTTATGTCAAAGCATATATTAAATGCATATGGGAATTGCTGTTCTCCTTTGAAAAGTATTTATTCTCCCATTTGATTGCTAAAATGGTTGAACAAGTTTTAAAGTTCACCAAACCGCAGCAAAATTTGTGTAGGCAACTTCAATATATACCATGTTTAATATGCAAAAATGTTACTGAACTACATTAATTACATTTTTAAGTGAACATATGCTTATGAGTCCAATCACATATGAAAACCACCACAGTTCAAGGAATGGGTGGAAGCACACAATAAATAAAGCCACATATGAAGCTACAGGAAAGGGTCTAATGTGGTCAGTAACAAGGAGGAGTGTTCTCAATATGAGGTATTTTGCTTCGGTTGCCTGCAGCTAGAAATCTATCCCTGAAAATTTGACATCTTGAGCAGCGTTGGGCTCTTATTATCATTGTAAGATGTATGGACACAGAGATGACAGTCAGTTATTGAGATAAATGAACATGCACGTGTAACAAAGATAGTGTTGCATACAGATTTCATTCTGTTTCCTTTGGCATTCGTCGTTTGAGAACAGGAAAGATATGTCTTTTATCATACAGAAATCTAGTAATGCTGAAATTTCAATGGGGATTTGAGGCATGAAGAATGAAAAAATAAAGGTGATCTGCAAATACAGATTTCTTCAAGAATCTGTGTTCATTTTTAGATTGTTTACTGCCTGAACTCATGGTAACCAGGAGAAGAGAATGTAAAATATAACTAGAAGTCTACCTATACTAAGTCCTGTTTTACATCTCCCTGTATCACAGAAAGCTATTTATTTTCAGTTAATCTATGCAAAGGCTTTTAAAAAAAAACCCAAACCAATTGTAGGAAGATTTCCACATTCATTTTAGGGTATTTGTATAACCAGATGCATACGCAGAAATACATATTTTTCATGTACATCAATATTGAATGCGCTGGATTTAGCAAAGAAATGTATATTTCACAAGAATTTACCAACTCAGCTGATGATTTCAAACCTCTGTAAACTCAAAGCAGCGATTTTCATACACATTTTAAGAGCATAAGTCCTATGGACATTTAGTATGCATTTGTGCTCCTCAGTGATTTTACACTTCAGAAAACTCCATTCAAACCCATTACAATATGACAGAACTGTGTATTTTGCACAAACTATAACCTCCAGCAAGAACTATCCTAGGATTTTCTTCTAGGAATCAACACAAGACTCTCTTCAAAGCATAGATATAGAAGCATTAAAACAGAGACATTGGAACAGCTGAAAAAATCACTGAAAGCTGCTTTTCTCCCAAGTTATTTGAGATTTAACTAAGGAAGGAGAAAGAGAGGAAACATTCCCTCACAGATGTTGAGGTAGACTTCCAAAGATATAACACGCCTACTGAAGGAAGCTGTGCTTCCAAGATGGAATTCTGAAAGTATTTGGTCAACTTTTCCTAGGTTTTTTCCTTTGTTGATTTTTTCTGTTTGTTTGTTCCTTAAAACAGAAGAAGGGTTTAGAACTTCAGCTACAATGACGGCTATTAATCACATTAAACTGTGATTAATTACACAGTTACAATAAAATGTACCTCAAATGGATGTGGAATCACGTCTGTCTGTAACTAGAGCATTCACGGATGGCTAGAAGGAAGTGTACTTCCACTGCTGGGTCACTACCCAGGTTTTCTATTAAATTTTAACAGTAAGATATCCATGAACTCAGTAAGATTGATCAAACCCTTCTATTTACTAATAAATCATTGCAAATGAAATGTGTAGCTATGATAAATTTATGTTCCCTATGTGCAGCATTTGCTACTCTTCCTCTCACTAGGAAATCCTGCAAATACTTGTGGACTGTAGACCAACAGGTTTAAGTAACAAAGTACATAATAAAATACATGCACATGAATTTTTTGTAGGAATACATACAGAATCACTGCTACATTTCTTTGTTTTCTTAACTTCATATCCACTACGTCCAGTACTGTAAGTTCATACCCAGTATTTAGAGCAGTAAAGAGCCAAATCACCTTTGGGGGCAGTATCTGAAATCTTGCAAATTAGAACTATTTATAAAGTGTAGACATTCAATACTTAGTTCATAGAGGCATTTTAATTGAATGCTCCAGCTCTTTTCGTATTTGTGCCCCTACCCCAGAATGTATCAGCTGGACTTTACAGTAGCAAATGATAAAATGGTTTGAATTAGAGACAAGCAGTGTACCATTTCATCTCAAACCTCCAGAAGAGTTGTTACCATATTGAATACAATGAGAAATCCTTTCTTCCTAGTAAAAAAGATACCACAAACAGTTTTATTACACTACTTTGGTAGACACTGCGTACCACGGAAAAATAATAGCTCTGCTAACTTCCAAGGCTTTAAGCTCAATTTTGAAACGCTAGAAGTAAGTGTTAAGTTTCATTTATACAGAAATGATGCCAAGGCACCTTCTGCCTTCTCACACCTCTTCAGGATTTTGCTCTGTTCTGTGCTTTCCAGCAAATTTATCAGGGCTTTGCAAGTAGAGAACACAAGACCAGCACTGAATACTGATGAGAAAAAAAGATTGTGATCAGCGGTTCACAGATGATCTTCAGTTGCCTGTAACATGTATGGATTGTTTTACGAACGTTAAGAGAATATACGATAGCACGGTGACTTACAAAGACATACTGAAAGCTACTTTCTATGACCTGCCTGCCTGACCACATTTTGCTCCTCATGAGTAAATTTCTCATTCAAGCAAGTCCATTTCATTTATTTCTTTATACAATAGTTGGAGATGTTCACACAGAAAATTCGAGGCACCCACAGAGTTAACTAGGTCCAGAATTTAAATTATGGCCACCCAGCAGCAAAAATCATATACAAATAATGAATCAACTCAGTCAGCCAATAAATCAAATCCATAAAAAGTTACCCAAGGGTTCTACAACATACCACCAAGTACTCAGTATGGCTGTACACACACGTATATACACTTATTCTAAGACCATATTTTATATACCTATGCGTGCTGTGTGTGTAAATTTCTGTATGTATAAATCCATACCCATCTGTCTCTGTTAAGAAATATTTTTATATATGTGGGTGATTCATTTAGTTTTCATAGAAATGTGCTATGAAATATGAGAAAGAATGAAGCCATGAGAGAAATTCTTGGGAAGTTCAAATATAAAAGTGACTGGCATTTTTTTTCATTTTTTGACATTCTATTTAATAAATTAAATTTGTTCTGTTGAAAAATATTTCTAGCCCAAACTTAAATCCATACAAAAATTAACTTTAGACTGCAGAGTGAAACACTGACCTCTGAATAGCCAGGGTTTCTGCTTATGTGAGATCACACATTTCCCATATTTCAGTCTTCCATAGTAGAGCATACATATACCCCATTTTGTTTAAATGAAATGTGACAGGCATGTGATATTAACCTGTCAGACACAGTCTTTGCTTTAAAAGTGTACCATCTAAATATGAATGACAATAAAACAGGTAATGAACAAGGTGAGTACAGGCAATTGTAATTAACAGTGTCATCAGTGGCTGATACAAATAAAAAGGAGCTTTTATTCCTTAGTTAGGAAACATTGTTTTTTCTCAGTTTCCTCTATGCAGTCTAGCACCCTAAAACTGATTAGGATATCCATATTATGACTCATTATTGCAGCACAGACTGTAAGGCACAGAACATCAGCAATAGAGGGACATCTTGCAGCTTTAACAAAATTGCGTAAAAAGAGTATAAATGAATACCTATCTCAAATTTATATTTAAAAATATCTATCTTGTTCCAAGTCTTGTGAATCCCATGTATTCTTCCCTACCTATTATTGCAATGTTTAAATATCAGACACTAGAGATCAAAAGGTATTTGGAATAGGTCTTCAACAATGATTAAAGTTTGTTCTTGTTCGGCTTCAAAGTTCAAACAGGGGAGTCTGTCCTGCTTTTGGTTCCATTCTCTGGGACCCCAGGAAGGTACTTGCTGCCTCCTCCTGATCAAACATGCAAAAATTCTATTTGAAAGTAGCTTAAAATACACTTTCAAGTGGTCTTCCTGTGCTGTAAATCTGTCGTGACAAAGTGCAAGTCAATTGTTACCCCCTACCATACAGACCAACAAAACAGTCTTGCAATGATGACAGGTCTGAAGGTAGAATCTACAAAGGATGGTGCAAAATGCATGGGATGATAGCTTTACTTAAAAGGAAAGAGCATTAACGGCAGATAAAATGACAATAGATTCAAGCTGCTGCTTCTGGCACCCCTGCCAATCTGGCCAGGATACATCAGAGTCAGAATCATATTCAAGTCTGTTCATGAGACTGCCTTCCCTTCTTTTATGGCCTCATTATTAATGGCTGTATCTACAAGAAGATGGATATCTACAAAGGCTCAAGGGTTATCTGTGTCCTGGATCACTGAGTGACTTCAGAGGCAGTTGAGGGTTATTCAGCCTTTGGCATTATCACAAGACGCCAAATATCGGAGTTACCATATGTATTTGATACTTCACCCAACTAACAAGATTGTGGAAACAGCCAAGATATATGCAGAAAGTCATAAATCAACTTCAGAAAAGAAAAATCCATACCTCAGCATATATAATCCTCAGAAGTTTCAAATTGTAAGAATCCTAAACTTGCTTTCTGCAAACATTGGGCTTTTGTTAATCACAGAGGAAGATTAAATTCAAAATAGGCTGTATTGGCTCACATTAATCAGAACTAATTTCTGTACAGACAGCTATGTTTATATGAAAATATTTGAACCAGCATAAGACTTTCCTGAAACGTTTTCACAGCTACAGCACAAACCATTTACCATGCAATACTTCCTTTCTTATTATAAACCAAGATTAAAATCCTCCTACAACAAAAAGCATGTTATGACTACATTCATGGCCTTAAATCTGCCCTACTATGTTCTCAACAAAAACCCAAACCAATCTTTCTGCAACACCCAAAGAAAGCCCAACTGAGCCCAAAATGGAATAACATGTTTGTAATGATAACCACGGTATTTCTGTGAAATGGTGAATTTAACCCCACGCATGAATCTCCTCTGGATTGCAGCTTTCACTGCAATCAGTGATCAAAATCAGAAATAAAAGTGAACTTGAACTGAACTTGGTGTCTGGTATGTCTTCATTTCTCTCCCCTTGAGTAAGTCAAGATTTGAAGTATCTGTTACAGAAGAATTTTTAAAGCACCACCAATACTGTGTTATTTACACAGCTCCAAGCATAAAATCCCAGGACAAGTGGGGTTAATTCACCACACAAAATCTCTCAGGTTTTAATTGTTACCTGAAGTATCACAAATGTAATATGGAAAAATAATCCTAACAAACCACAAATTTTAAAGTATATAAAAATTTCCTACCTGCTCACCATAAAAGAAACAACACACAGCCCAACTCCACAAAGGAATTTAGCAGCCTATTCCCACTGAGAGTGCCTACACTGCAAGGGACAGACACAAGGCCACTTTGTGAGGCTATGTCAAAACGTCCCCAAGAAGGAAGCCAAGGGATGTTTCAGACTGGCTCTCTAGGGACTGCAGAGGCCCATTGACACAACCAGACCAGACTCTGCAGCATGCAGAGGATGCCTAAACCATGCAGACAGCACTGGGAGAGGAGTACCACCATCACACTATTTCAGAGGGATATGGACACTGATGCTCATTTCAAGGGGATGTCGGTCCCTAACTGTCATTGTGGGTACTGTCTTTTCTAAGCCAGGAGTTAATCTTGGCAGGACAACAACATGCATTTAAGACAACTTGACATGAAATGGAACTGTTCTGACAGGAGTCAAGTAATCAAGAGCTATGAAGTAGATGTTCATAGGTCTTCTTTTACGATGAGCTCCCATAAGAAATTGAAAGACCTTTAATGCAAAACTAGGGTTCTCCTAGACTTAAAAGTAGAACCGTGAGACAATAACAACAAAATCATCACAGTCTGAGAAGAGAGAATAGATGTACTGATTTTTCTTTTTCCTTTTGCATGGGTCTGTGAAGCAGGGCATTATTTTCAGCTTTGCCTTCAGGAATTCCGTGACCTTCTGAGATGCAGCAGATTCCCACTTGCCTCAAAAAGGCACATCTCCTCTGAGACTGGCCATCACTGCTGGCTCCTCACTGAAGGAGAAGCTCCCAGATGCTTCCTGTGATCATTGTACTTTCGGCACTCAACTGCCAGTGAAAGCTCTCCTCCCAGGAGATGCCACAGCAGCTTCCCAAAGGAAGAAGGAATTTCCATCTTCCTCTGGGGATAAACCTGAGCCCTTTATGACATAGAATACAAACTGAGAACCAAACTAAGCAAATAAAATTAGTCACAGGTGACAAAAGTGCAGTGGATTCTTTTATACATTTCCAAGTTGCTATTTTGAGGCAAATTTGACTTCTCATTCAAAACTTTTTCTTTGGAAACTTTGCAATCAAGTTTACTTCCGAAGTATTGGCTCTACCAACTAAACACTACAAATATGTTAAAAAAATGTAACCTTGAGAAAATATAAAGTGTTTTCTAACATAAGTAAAAACCTACTGATTCTCTGACTTTTGACCAAGATGACATGTCATGGAAATGATACCATGCTTCAAAAAAGGCATATATAAGTAGAAACTTGGTTAAGTTTCTACTGCATTTATCGCGGACTGCACCTAATCTTAGTAGAACTCTAACTTTTATACTTAGTTTATTCTGGACATACAAAGTTGTGAAAACATTAAACCTTTCACATAATTTGTGTAACACTGTCAAAAAGAGAAACACATGCACCACATTGTTAATTTTTCATGACAGCTAAATGCAAAAGTCGTATATTAATCTGCCACATTCCACTCTTCTACCAGCGCTCATTGCAGCTCTTGTGACCGCAGCATATGCAAATCATAAATCACAGATTTCCCTGTATTTTCTGTGGTCTTCACACAAACTTTGTGCTACAGGACTGAGGTACAAAACTGCAGTCACAGGCACCCACAAGCAAATCTGACTCTAACTTCCAGTTTTATTGAAGAAACGCTCAAAAACAACTGGGCTAGACATTAAAGCTGCAGAGAAGTTCCCTGCTTGCAAGATATTAAAATTAAAACTTACAAAGAATAAGGAGGAGAATGTATACACAAGTAAAGATCAAATCCCTCAATTCACACAGAAGCCAAGCATCATTTTCAGTCTACATTAGACCCTCCAGGCAGACTCAACAGGCAGCTAGTGAGCTGCAGATCTCAATCCGGTCCCAAATGTCCAACCCTTTGTTGCCACAGGGGACTGTACAATATAAAATGATTTTTAGCAATGGACAGCAAAGCCAGGACCTACTTGGGGTTCCTGTTACTCTTAAAATAAGCCAGCATAGATTGCAGTCAAGCAGAACAAGGCATACACTGTTTCCATTCTCTATATGTATTGGGATCATTGCTCTCTGATGCTCACACATTTCCAGTCACCATCTTTTAAGTATGATACCCTCCAGGAGTTGTTTGTGAGCTACTGTGAGGCTTGTCACTGAGAAATACAGCTCCAGTGTCAGCAGGAGCAGGCTGCCTACCAGTTTTGCTCTTCCCACTCAGCCCCTGCCTTTGGATTAGCGAAGGGCTTATTGCTCAGTGTCAATGGAAGTGGTTACTGTGTGAATAGCCAAGGAGAATGAAGAGACTGAAGCCTGCAGAATTATGCCTCTCTTCTTGCCTCCTCTGCTCTTGGCTGGGGGCTGCCTGAGCTATTTAGGGGGGCTCTGGAGCCCTGCCGGGCTAATTGCTTCCTTTGCGGCAGTTTCTTGCTATTCCTCTCAGAGGCCACAGTGGGTTTAAACTCCTGACATGATTTCTGTTGTTGTTCAAAGGCTATTGTAAACTGCACCAATGGAAAAGGTGGAGGAAAAAGAAAAAGGGGGGTGGGGGGGCTGTAAGGAGGGAGAAACTGCTCTGGACACTGGAAGTATCAGCTTGTTGACTTGTTCCATTTGTATTTACAATGCAAAGTAAACTTCAATCTAGTTGGCCAAGTTCTGTATGGAAATCAATGTGTCCTGTTTGCGGCAGTTCGCTGCTGGCGGAATGGGCTTGTAAAAATGGCAGAGATACTGAAACTACTCAGCACTTTGATTTCCACAGGTTTTTTTGTGGCTGTGTGCATGCCTTTTTTTAAGCTAGTTCTATGCTAACACAAATAATAAGTTTTGATGTCTTTTGTGTAAGCAGTATAAAAACACTTCATGATTAGGAAGTGATTGTTGCACAAAATGGAAAGTGTTACCTGATCAGATTTCAGTTCCTCTGGTACAAATTACTTTTTTTTTTATGACAGTCAGAGGAAGCTAAAAACTGCAGTTGTATTCACACATCAAACTTTGCTAAAAACACTGAAACAGCCACTATGCTTCCAAAACAGATACAAACCCAACTGTTTAGTCTGAAGTAAATACTTTAAGGTTTAAAGAAATTACTGTTTCTTTGCCAGCTACTTAGCACGACAAACAGAACTGTGCATCTTATACTTCTGCATTTAAAAGACTCATCTACCCAACATTCTGGCCATATTTTTCTAAAGCACTTGGCAAAGGTTAGGAGTCCTTGGATACTGGGTAAAGTAAGGAGCAGTCCCTACCTCTGGCTACCAGATGGACTTATTGACATGTCCAAGCAGTTGAACTTGCAATTCCACTTTCAAAATATGGACCTGAATGCAGATCACCAGAAAGTGCTGCCTGTAGCCCATGGCATGCAAAACACCAAGTGCCATGCTGATCAATCAGAGACGATTTACAAATGGGATGAGTAAGAGCTGCCCTTAGCTGGAGCCCCACCAAGGTCTCAGCTTAGAACTCCTGAGACTCTGGGACTCCAAAGGCATAAAAATATTTCTAGGAATATTTATGACTGGAATTTCTCCGTGTTGCTGCTATTCCTGCAGTTATTTTTCTTTTGCTGATGCACCTCAAGGAAAGATAAGGAAAACGATGCAAAAATACGCGGTAAAGAATGCTGAGTGACGCTGACTTATGTGAACTGGCATGGAAGACAGTATTTAAAGGACTGTCTTGACAGTATCTATGCAAACAGAAGACCTTATCAATAAGATCCCTCAGCCTCCTTGCCTCCATTTCCAACACAAACATTAACAGGTTTAACCACTAATGCAATATGTAAACAAGTTTCAGTAGGTCACATCAGTATCCTGATGTCTACACCAAGGTATAACCTTACAGAAAATCTTTTTAACAGTAAAGTTCACTCTCATTAATCTTAGAGGACATGTTTGTTCCAACATAGATCCACTGGTTTTGCTTACTTATGTCCCGGAAAGATAAAGAAATGATACTCAATACCCATGCAAATTAATTTTTAATGAATTGTAATGGGGTTTCCAAACTCTGAATACTTGGAAATTAAGGGAAAAAGTTATATAAACCATCAAGTACAATAAGCATAAAACCAAAATAGTCATCTGAACTAAGACTTCATCAGCTATGCATTGTACTTTGCATTGTACTATTCAGGTACTTGATACAGACTTTTTCTAAGGCAGACAGAAAAGTCATAATTTTAAAGAATAGTTGACATAGATGGAAAAAGTGTTCTGGTAATTCTCTTCACCTTTCAAACAGTTCCATGTGTTACTACGCATTTGACAAAAGTTTAACACAGAATTAAAGAGTTTTGTCCTTTGATGAGACCCACTTTCAGTGGATTGCAATGCTGTATTTTCCCCAGACCTAAAGTTTGGCAAGAAACATTTGGTAGAATACGAGTATTTCTACTGTATTTCAGAAAAATGTTTAAATATTCATAGATTTCTGGATAATCCTATTAGATTTCAACTTTTGTTCAAGACTTGTAAGAACTAAAACATAAATATGGTTCTGTAGATATTACTGTCGCTTTCAAACATCATGCAAAGGACAACCTGATGTGTAGACCATTCTATGCATTGAATACTAGAATATCATATCTGTGGTATTCAGAGTTGCCTTTAATAATGTGTTAGATTTTAATCTAGGCTTATTCTGCTCACATAGCAAGCTAATTTCATAGCAGGATTGCCTGGAAATATACCACAATGGTATGAGCTTATGATCCTAATGCTAACTTTTCAACAAATGTTTAGGAGAAATTCACCTTGAAGTGGAGGACTGAGTCTCTGCTGAGCCTGACATACTATAGCTCAAAGCAGCAACTTTGTTCCTGAGACATAACCGGAGTCAAAAAACAAAGGAGGAAGAGGGATTTAATGAGATTCACACTTCCTTGAGGAGTAGAAGACCAGAAGCTCATTAAGTGGGGATGCTGAAGAAGGTATTCAGATGGGATTCCATCGGAAAGAGATTTTAGATGCTAAATTAGTTAGCTAGGCACACGGATACTAGAGTGGCTTGAAGTGTTGTTTCTTTATGATCATGTGTTTAAATAAACAATACTCTTTCTTTTCAGAATCTTCTTTTGTGGCATTGTCAACTACTGTTCAAATGCTTGTTACCCAAAAGATTCAAAGTGTTTACAAAGAGGACAGAAAAGGATGTAACACTATCTATCCTTTTAATACCTCAACTCTTTCAGTTGAATGTGAAGCAGACACAGAATAACTGCATATAGGCTGAATGCTGCAGACAGGTACCTAGGTGTAACGCTCGTAGACCTATTTTGAAGACTGCATTTTGTAGAAAATATGGAGCAAAGAACTCAAAGGTAAAATCTATTAAGACTGTGAACTGCTTGGGATTGAAAGCAATCTCCGCCATTAGCAGAAACAAAAAATGCATTGGCATTCTCCACTGCGCCTGAATAAATAGGTCATCTTTACCTTGTAAAACTTTTCAACATTAGTTAGTGCCAATTCTCCAATGAGAATATGTAGAAGTCGTCTGAAACAATGCAGAGAGAGAATAACCCCAACTATGGTACCTATTTCTTTCATTATTTCATGAACATAAACCCCAGTGCCCATCAACAGTATCCAGAAATAGATCTGGTCAATCAAATGGTCTATGTGTTCTATCACAGGACAATCAGAGGAAAAATACGAATTCTGCTGAAAGCACATTTATAGGGTACAGCGCGTTGAACCAATATTTTAATATGTACTTGGAAAATGTGTGTCAACAGACTTCCCTACAAAAGAGCTCCCTTGGCTAGGTATCAATCCCACAGACAAGACAGTATTTGCAAATATAATTTTGTTGGTTAGCAAACCAAACCCTATTTTAATTATAACCGCCTAATTATCCATCATGGTACCTTGGTAAGATAATCCCAAATAAATACTGCCCTTAACCTGTCAGTGACTAGAACTTATCCCACAAAGGCAACAAATCTGCCCATTTTCAAATGTGAAAAGAAAATGCTTCCTCATCTTTTTATTTTTCGCTTATGCCCCTATAGCTGTTATTTTAATACCTCAGGAAAAGCATAGATAAAAGCTATAAGCTTTAAAATGTCACACCTATTTTAACACAAAATTAGAAAGAAATATAACTCATTATCAAAAATCATCAAAACCTATCCCTATGAAAAAGCAATCAGTCTGAGGCTTCTGTTTAAGTTATCTGAAATGTGTAGGTTGATAAACTCTCCAAAAGAACAGGTATCCTGAAAATTACAAGCTGTAACGATGTGTTAACCTTGGTGATAGTCAGAACAGAAGGGTCAAAGGTTCAGCTGGCATCCCTGGGGGTGCCTTCATTTCACCTTCAAGGTGAATTTGAGACTCACAGACACAGAGGCACAGTAAAACTGACACTGCAGTCTAAGAAAAGTGTATGCTAGAAAGATGAAGAACTGTCTTTTTCTTGAACTTTATATTCATAGCAGTAGAATAAATGGCCTTTGTTAAGATGGTTAACATAGGCTGAACACAGTTCATCACCAGCTGAAACCCTAAAAGTCCTAAAAGTGAACATTTTCAAAGCTTACCTACTATTTTTTAGTTGGAAATAATTAGAAAAGCAGCATCACAGGTTTATTTACTCTGGCTGCTCCAGCTACTCTTAATTTTCCTACTGAAAATGGTCACATTATTAAAATTGTTTCTCCTCCTACTGAGAAACTCACTATGACTACTGACATTTGATAACTTCACGAACAGATGACCTCTTATGCCACCAAAGCCTTTGATTTTGGATGACAAAAGTAGAGTAACACTCTAGTCAAGTCACCTCCACTTGGGTAATTCCCAATATTTAAGAATGACAAGAGCAAAAGATACCAGTAAGACATAAAACACAGAAACTTTCTTAGCAGAAAGTCTCATTAGGACAAAACCAGGAATGAATATGGAGTACATCCATAAAACTCCAGATGGCAAAAGAAAAGTAACTTAATGACAAAAAAGCCAAGAAGTGAAGCAGTAACAACAACTGCCACAAAAAGATGAAGAATGTCAACTCATTTAGTACTTCAAAAAGAGGTTTATCTCTTGCTATAAATTATACTATGTTTTGGAAAGGGTGGAATATTCGTCTCAGTGAAGACAATGGTAACATTGACACTGGTTTCAGGAATGCCATAATTTCACACTGAGAGTCTAAGATGTGTGCAAAGTGGATTTTTATGAAACATACAAATCATAGTAACTATGAATGCAAATTTTCAAGGAGCTATAATCATGCAAAGTACCAACGCTAAAAACATTCCTAGTTTATTATAAACTTTTGAGAACCTTGAATACAAAGGACATTATTTTCGAAACCACTCTGACACTTCACCATGTAACTTGAAAGGTAAAGAGATCTCAAAATATTTATAGCTGGGCTAGATTTTGCAAGTATTTCACAATCACAAACACCTAGAGTGGAGCATGGCCTAAGTATGTAAGTGAGAATATTGCTCCACTGTTTTGTCTACCAAAAAAAGAGCCTATTTGTGATTTAGGATGTAATAACACTTCAGGCTTTGGCAAAGTGGCACAACACAGTTTTGTTGCAACAGTGTCAGGTTGCTTTACATGTATGAATGAATTCAGTCTCACGACTCATGAAATGCTGAATAAGGAGTACTGAACAACTTCAAGGCTTGCCCAGAATCATGCAGGAAGATTGCAGCAGCCCAGCAATCTGTTTTGCTTAGCTTGCAGACTTTCTACCTCAAGGCAATCTTTCCCTTACTGCACAATAATTTTCTCTGTAGGAAAATGTTTTGCAGCTCATTTAAAAATCGTGTTGCAATGTATAATCTCATGATATAAACAGTTCACCTCTGATTCAATTCAGTGTACAGGTCTGCCAGAGAGCAGAACGGCTCATTCCTGGAATACCCACTTTGAACCATAAAATAGCTTCAGTCAGACACCTGCAGCTTCTGTGGTAACTCTTTACCCTGAACAAGCAATTTTTACCCTACTTGATTTGTGTCAGGTCTTACTCCAAGAGAAATGCCCCAACTGAACACTGGAGTTCATAGTAGTCCTAAGAAACAAATTACTTCAGGTGAATGTGAAGAGTGAGATATGCAGAGTCTGAACTGTGGGCCCTGGTGGAGGGAAGCCCAAGCCATCACATCAATATCTTTCACTTTCAGAAACTTGGCATTCTGAATGGTAGAGCCCCTTGGAAAAACAATGAGGTAAAACACACAAACCTACAGTTAAGAGATCATTAGTCACAGTAATTTTGTTCAAGTACCTGAACTTAACCTCCTGTGAGGGAAGGTGAAGTTACTTAAGCATACATTTCTATGGCTTGTTTCAAAATTCAACATATTCCAAGTAGCACTAAAAATATTTTAATATAAATAACACAAAAGCATTTCATTTTCTCAAGTTCTACTCCTTTAACAGCATACATTTTATTCCCTCTTAAACACACTGACGGAAGAACTTTTTGCCCTATTATCTCTGTGTAATTTATTCTCCCCCAGTGCAGTCAGACCCAGGAGACCCAGCAGAGGTAAGCAGACAACTGACAACAGCAGCAAAGAGAGAGGCAAAAAGCAAAGCTGTTGAGTTAGAAGAAAATGAATATAATTAGATCCAAGTATAACTAACCACCCACATTTCAGTGTTAAATAATAACCCCAGTCTTCATGTGACTATGTGCCAAATAGATTCTTGTTGGGTAACAATTTTTCAGGAGCAAAGAAAAGATCACCTAATTGCTCAGTGCAGCATGACTATTAGCAAGAACCGTCCTGCAGCTAGATAAGGAAATAAAGCAGCTTCCTTTTCCTTCCCTTTTAAAGAGGACAACCACAAAAAGGCAGATTTGGTCCTGCATAATATTACACAGAAGTCTGCAATAACACCCTGCAATGTGTATGTTAGTCCCACACTACTGCATGTGGTGAATATCTGAACTTGGCAGCAAGTAATTGAGAGTATATTATTACCTGCAGAGGGAGAAGTGCTCTGTTGGGTTGAGGAAACCCAAGAACTGAGAAATTATTATTTTTGAAGTGCTGTGATTTGGACTAGACTTTTCACATAACCAGAAGCATCACAGGAAACTCAGTAAGGCAAAACTATCCAAACAACGTGAAATAAGCAAAAATGAAGTTGACAGAACTTTCAAAAAGGAGACCAAAAAATCAAAGCAAACCAAACAAGAAGCTCTAATCACTTACATCTGTTCAAGGCTCCAAAAATGGGCAACTTTCTTCTTGACTATTTTTATTCTACATTTTTTCTTTTGATTATGAGAACATAATATGTGCAAGCTCAGCACATAGATTGTTGAGGTTTTATTAAACATGCTTTTAGAGTTAGTGTCATTTTTACTTTACAAAACTAATTCCTAAAAAAAGCATGATATACAATAAAGTCTCAGTTAGAAGTTATCTGATATTTAGATTTTAAGTGACAACATGTGGCTGCTGTGGTGCGCAAGCGACTAGAAATATCAAAAATGCCAAGAACAATCAGATTTATAAGATCCACCAGAGACTTTCAAGAACAAAAATGGACTTTTTAGATTTTCTTTTTTCCCCTTCTCCTCAAACGGGGAAGGTTTTAGTGTCTGGAAAGAAGAAAACACAGTGAGGAGCTGCGTTGCTTCACTTCATTGATATAGACAAATAATACACAGCCTTCTGTAGGGTGTTTGTGTGTTAAAAGGTCTTTCATGCTTTACTAATGGAAACAGCTCTGTGTGCAAGTATAAGGTAAATGTAAACACAATAAAAAATAAAGTCAAATGCTTACAGGTCCATAAAAGAACCCTGAAATTCAAGAAATTTCTAGTGCTTTTTTGCACATTTGGATCCTGTATGGATCCTAAGTCTCACAGCCAATGGACTGAACTTTGCTCTGAACGTGTCTCTGCTTATACACAGTGCACATGCTTCCCAGCGTGAGTCCTTATGTTCTGTGTGTCACATTAATAATAGGCTTTAAAAGTCTGATTCTTTGAATATTGCCTTGCTTTTCATTGTTGTTGCTCATGATAAGAGTCAGATAAGGCACACAGCACAGCAGTCTCTAAGAGGCTGGGGGAGAAGATGTCTCCAGAAGTGGATTTTTAATTCGGAGGATGTCTATACTCTACATGTAGGATTTTCCATACAGCTGATGAAGGGAGGGGAGGAGAATTAACTTTTTAAACCCAATCTTCATCTTTATTGTGTGTAATATAAGCAAAGGCTCCTTTCCTGACTGCTTAAAAAAACTAACCAAACAAAAATGTTTCTTTTTCATTAAGAGAATAAAATGAATGAAGAAATAATTTCCCTCCCACATCCTTTTTTCATCTCCCTTACCCATTCCCAAAAAAACCCAACAACTAGACTGTCAGCCAAACAAAACAAGGAATTTACTTTCTCAGCATAATAAATCACCTTTGCTCCTTACCATTCAAATCATAAAGTCCTACACCCTCTGGATAGCTCCAGTAACCTAGTTTGAGATAACAACCACCTGTTTTTTCCTCATTTTTTTAAGGAGAAGCTTCCCAGACTCCATTTCTATAATTTCAGATGGTCCCAAAGGTTCAAAACTCTCAATAAGCCATTTTAACAAGAAAATCCTGTTAGTTTAATGTCTAGGTCTGCGGAAGTCTCAAAACTCATATATCCAACACATACTCTATTTGCTGCAGGCATTTATTTTCTTTTACTATCTAGGTCATCAGTTCATGACTAGGGACAAAAGAAATCCATGGAGAATTTTGACTCAATGAGGAGTTCTCAAATTCCTTTAAGTCCACCGAGTATCTGCAAAAGAAGTTAATTCCTCTTCACTTTACTTTTATATTTAAAAGGAGAAATCAGTGTAAAATAAAGTTGAGCATAGAAAAATACATACTTAGTTCACATGAAACAAGTACTTTTCACTACTGCTAGGTGAAACAATACTGAGAAACCATAGTTATGCATGTCTAATGCGTAACACTTTAAGTGGCATGGAGACAAAATAGCTGAAGCAATACGCACTGCTGAAGCAAAGGAACATTCCTGAAAGTTGTGAGAAAAACCAGAAGGAACAGATACTTTTAGCTATAGGGACAGTATGATCAGCAATAGCTTGGTTTAAAATGCCAATAATCAAATGACCCCAACAAGCCTTTAAATCTAACACTGAATTATGATGTTTTAATTCCACTAGTTTTGGTTAGTGTGAACAGAGTCTACAAATCTCATAGCCTCACACAGTAGGCTACACTATTACCAGGCATGCCATTGAGAAATGGGAGGTTAGTTTGGATCTAAATGCAAAATCTACTCTCTTTGATAGCCAGCACAAGCATGCAGAACCTGGCGTCCTCCTCAGTATACAGATGTTTGACACTGGGCCACCCTCTTGCCCTGTATCATGATGCTCCTTCCCTTTCCACTAATTCCTTTAGAGATGTCTATGAAAAGGCACATCACATCAAGTGTGGACCAATGGATGGTTTAGCCTACCGTACATTTCATGCAGCAACCCTGCACAGAAGATTCAGGGTTAACAATGAGCCATTTAAACTAATTAGAACAATGTCAGGCATTGAGTACACTCAAACACTTCAGACTAATGGGCTTTTTCCTCACCATTTTCTTGCAGCAAACATCACCCTAATGTAGAAAGCATCTTGTCCTCCAAAGACTTGGGACAGTTGGCTGCTAGAGCTATAGATAAGGAAGGGAATCCATACAGGTGTTTTCAAGTGCACGGAGACTTCACGCCAATACAAGCTCATTTTTGCCTTTACCCTGAGCACAACAGAAGCTGTGTGGCCACATTAGTATAATACCATGCCGGAGTGATCTAGCCTGTCTCTCAGCAGGGCTTATTAGCTCAGGCTCGGCGCCACATTAACCACTGCCATATGGCTTCTGGTTGATTCAAAAAGCAAACTGAATGAGCTCACATCTGCCCAACAATGTCTGTATAGCTATGCTCTTTAAAATGGTATACCTGCAAAAAGCCATCCTCCTGCCCCTCTGGAAGGAGCCAATCTTGTAATTGGTTAGGATTTTCAATCTACATTTACTTCAGTGTTTGCAGAAATATAAGCTGTCATAATTAACTGCTCTGGTCAGGCTTGGAAACTACTTGCGGACGTGTTAGAGATGAAAGTTTCATCTCAAAGAGACAAGTCTGAAAAATGATGTGAGTATGGTAAGATTCCAATAGGATGGAAGAAGAGAAATATGAAAATTAATACAAAAACCAAGGTATAATCCGGTATTTTCTTTCCTTTCTGTTAGCTCAGGCTATTACTCTGACTTTTTACAGCCTTTTTTTTTTACAGCCTTTTTCTTGAAGAAGAAGGCAATGTTTTTTTTAGGGCTCAGCCAAAAGCCCACACTGTAAAAAATGATGTGACAAACACTAATGAAAGATTAACATGCCTCTGTAAAGAGCTCAGATATGCCTATGATAAAAAAAATGACAGGGGAAGTAGCAGTATAACAGAGAGTTCTCAGAGTATCTTCCATCTTAAAACAGAAACAGTAGTTATGCAGATATGGAAACTAGTGACATAGGCAAGGCAGAAGATAGGAAAGGTGCCCCAATAATAATGCAGGAGACAACAGAAGCACATGCCATGGTCAGAAAGCGAGGGAGATGATACACTGGAATTTGGAAAGCAGAGAGCAGAAGCAACTGGGACCCTAAAACAGAGATTTAAATGTGAACACAGAAAAACTAAGAGCAAGAAACAGGATTTAGAGCCATTTTCACCGTCATCTGGGACAGCTCTGTGGTTCCAAATTATTTTTCACAATCTTTTACATTTCTTTCCCCTTGGGGTGCCAAGTTAACTCACAGCAGTTCCAGTTGTGTCGCCGAAGGAAGCAATATTAATAGCAGAAGAATAAATCACTACTCTTGCTCCTCGAGGAAGATGCCATTGTAGGGATCAGCAGATGAAGGAAGAAGAGAGGTAGAGTGGGAAGCCAACCCTCCCAGGGGGTGGGAAAAAGAGAGAGAATGAAGAAAAAGAACTGGGACAAAAAGGAAATTGCTGAGGAGCAGCAAATACATATTGGGAAGCTGAAGAAAAAACACCCACTTCTCTTCATAACCCTCCCGGGGTATATAGGAAATTGCTGCTTGCCCTTTAATCTGCCCCCCCAAAGAAAATCAATTAAAATGAAATAAAACCCTGAACTGTAGGTGCTTGCTCCCCATTTCCCCTCACCTCCATTGCTCTGTGTGCTGTGCACCCAAGCCATGAACTTTAATACAGCTCTCCATAGGACAATGTTACCATTAGCATTACATCTTCTACAGGAATACACATTCTTCTGCTATGCATGTATGCAATTTGAGGAGATTAAGAGAGTAAGAGATTAATAATGAACAAAATAATGAAGAAAGAGAGGAGGCCAAAAAGAAAAGAAGAATAAAAAAGAAAGAATAAAAGGATAAACATCTTGAATTAATTTGGAGTGGCACTGTAACACTATGGCCTGTGTCAGAAGCATCACTGTTTTAAAGAGTTAAGACAGTTACTCCTGCACAGCACACAGCAACAAATTTGATCAGCTTTTGTTTTCCTTGTCTTGATTCACCTCCCCTCTTCAATTTTTCCCATTGCAATTTAACTTTGGAAGGAAAGGCCCCTTTCCCAAATGAAGAATTAATTTCTCCTTTTTCCACTGTTCCCTCCAATACAGACAACCATTTATTTTCCCCCTTTTAACTGATCGGCACAGTCATTTCTTCTATTTCTTTGTTATGACCAAGATCATGTAGGGATGACCTATGTACACAATAAATACTTCATATTTGAGATGTACTGTTTAAGGGCCAGGAAACCAAACAAGAATCAAGAATTCAGGTTATAACTTATCTAAAATAAGAGTGCAAGTCATTCAAAACTCTTGATGTCACAAGACAGCCGCACAAAAAAAGGAATGAAAATCTGTATGCATTATTCATCCCATAACTTTGATCTCAGAAGCTAAGAAACTTGAACAAGGAAAGATAAATGGCTTCTCAGGATTTTCTTTTAAAAAGCAAATGACGATGATTCAGGATAAATGATAGATAAGGGTTAATACGAAAGACAGGGAAATTGCAATCACACTGCTGCACCAAAGTTTCAATGCAAAGACTTTGCTTTTTGTATTCAATTACAAAGGATTTCTTTTTTAAGTACTAGCATCCTTTTTCATGTATAAGATTTTGCCTATTAAAATTTCATGTTCAGTATGCATAACTTTTTCCTTTTACCACCTACACCATGACTTCATGTGCACAATTAGGAAGCTTTCCGAAGCATGGGCATGGGACAGAGACAGAAGCAGCTGTGAAGTCCTGACCTCCAAACCTGGATCAACCATCAACTTGCTTTGGAGCTTAAGCAAGAAACTTACACATTCTCTCACTGGGAAAGTATTTATAATTACAGGCAGTCTGTCTGCATCTTGATTTTATTGAGGCCTAATTAATTATGCAGGCACGGTCCTAAATTACGATAACATTTGAGAGATCCAAAAGTATATGGAGGATGCCCTGCCCAGATGGAAGACCCACAAATCCTCTGTGAATGCTTTGCACTCCTTAGAGCCTGTAATTATTTCCAGTTTTTGCCTAAAGATATGCCCAAAGGCCCTACCATCTTGCTTAGATTACTGATGTCAGCATCTTATATACAGGCAACTGCATTTAGGATGGGATGCAAAGAAGACATAGGAGCAACATGATTCTTTAAGGGAGACTCTGAGCAAACCTAAGACAGACAACACTACATTCCTTACAAATCACAGCACACTAGCTGTTTACATTATCAGCAAAGGCAAAAGAAGAGCGCCTTTACATTACAGCATGCAGCAGGAGGTTTTGCTTATCTGAGTTTCTAAATTGTTATCTTCACACAAGCAGTTAGCACTAATCAAGATGACAGAGTCAGGGCTAGACAGATGGAAGAAAAAGGCTGGGTGAATGCAAGGGCAGGTTGTGAGATGGAGGAAATGTATGGCGAATGAGGTGAAAATTTCACTGCAGTGGTGTGTGGTAGGGAGGCAGGGGGGACACCATTTCAGAAGTAGTAGGAAGTTTTGGGGTACAACAGGAAGATTGCTGAGAAGTGAATGGAAGCACACTGGAAGTATTCACAATCACAGAAGCAACCAGTTTTTACTCACATTGCTGTGAGTGCCCAAGGAAGTCGCTAATGGTACTCGCAGCCAGTGATGCTCTTGCCAACTACATCTAGACAAAATACATTTGGAAAGATCAAGCCCAGTGATCACAGCAGTCAGCAGAAACTAGACTGCTTCTTCCTCCTCAGCCTGAGGCAATGCAAACTCATAGCTTTTGGTGCCAAGGGCAGTGCCTGAAACACGTGGCTATGTCCTAATGACACTGGGCTGCCATGCAAAGAAGATGGCTAGACTGATGGGGCTGGGAGCAGGCCTGTGTCTGGTGATGATGCTTTGAAGCCCAGAGTCCTGGCCTAGATCCTCGCTCCAAGCAATTTCTGGGTTTATGCACTTCACCTGGCAAGACAGCAATTCCAAACCACCACTAAGGGCTGAAAACAGAACAAGGAACTTCCCCACCCTGGTGAGCATCCTCTTCTCTCACTTGCAGACAAGACCTTGCATCTTCTTCCTCCACCATGTCTCAGCTCTAAGAGACTCACAGATAATCTCCTAGTGCACTGAAGCACTCCTTTTCAGCCATATATGTTACAGGAGGGCCACAGTAATTCCAGAAGAAAAAATAACTAGATGAGCAAAGACTAACACCAGTTCTGCTCTGGCCTCATGATGATTGTTTTTCGATTCAACAAACTAAGTTAAAGATAAGTATTTGCTTCACATCCAAGACTGTTAGTCCCACTTCATTTGTAATAAAGAGAGGGATTAGTCACAACAAGCAGATGCTTTCATACTGTGGAGTAAGGAATACGCATGAGAAACATGATGGTTAGCTTCAGTGCACCGAGAAAACTGTTTATAGATAATATATTTAAGAACAGAGATTAAAACACATTTCAATAATGATTCTTCACCAGATGCACCCAGTGGACATGTGTGCACTGAAGAGACTGACTTCTGCTAAAACTGAGAGAGCTGTGCTCAAAGAACGCGTCTGTTTCTACAATCCCAATCCCAGATAGTTGGGCCCTATCCCCTTACTTCGATTTCTTACTTGTTCCATTCCCTACTGTTTATAACCTGAAAGACATAAAAATTTATTTCTCTTGAAAGTGTATTTATTTGCCCTTCGAATGGAGCAAAAATATGCAAAGACTACTCTGATTTTTCTTATCTCACCCACATAAGCAGATCAATTTCCTTAACCCTACCGGGACAAAATAATATTTTCTTTTTATTGCATTCCAGAGGAAGTTGTGACTTAACTTGGGTCTTACTAACCGCTATTTATCTACATCTCTTGCTTCAAGCCTTCTGTCAGGAACCAAGCCACCACCAGCTTGGTTCTCCAGCACCCTTAATACTTAAGTCTGTAAAGCCCAGTTCTGCTGACTCAAAGATCAGCGCAGATCATTGCAGATGAGGAAAAGCTTCCATATATTAAAAATAAAGTTTGCATCATGGAAACACCATCTTTTTGCAGGAAGTGTAGATATGAACCAAAAAAAGATGTCAAGCATCATCCCTTATTGAAAAGAAAAAAAAGTATAATCTTAAGATTTATTTTTTTTCTCAGAAAGGAAAGCATTGTTATGAAATGCTTTAAGCTGCCTTTGACACTTAGAGAACTCTTAAAATGGCAATGAGTCAAAGATCAACAAGCCTTTAAGAATGGAAACAACTGGAAATGCTTTACAAGTGGAGCCACCAAAACATTTCCATTGATTAAATGCTCACTGGTATTACACATACATTGAACATCAACACATATAGTTTGACTTTTCTTGATCTGGCAATTTCATGGCCTAAAAACAGGATGGTAACATCTGCAAACTGTATTACTAAAACTTAGTTTCATCAAGTTGATGATTATTTTGCATCAAATAAATGTAGGTGCTCATTTTAAATATAGGCACTTAAATGACTTTCTTTTTTAAAGGTTGATTTAGCGTAAAAATTAAGTCTATCACTTCAAACCTGACAACTTCATCTGTATTTCAGCTGTTGTACTATTTTAATTGTTCATCTTCCAGTTGCTAAACTGAAATGGAAATAACCTGATGGAGATAAGGTAACAGAAATGGAATAATTAAGTCAGGTTTCAAAATTAATACATTTTCCCCATCTGTCCTTTAGCATGTGGCCCATTCCAAGCCCCAATCTCCCCTTGCCTCCCAGCCAACTAGCAAGATAATACAGATGGTTACTGCAAAGCTTTTAATATGTACATCTGAATGCATATTTATCCACTTGGCATGATCCTGCTACAGCTGTAAGTTGATGTAAATCTGCATGACAATGTAGCTTCAGTCTCTTGCCTGTGTGAGAAAGCAGCCATGATATTAATAGCACTGCTTAAGACAATGTCAGGCAAATATGACGTACATGAATGAGTTGAGCCAGCTATGGCAGCACTCTTAATTTACACCTCTGAAAACACTCATCTGGGCATGTGAAACAAGTGTAAATCTACACCTACATGCAAACTCATTTTGCTTTTGTTTGTTTTTGGAAGTGGAAACTGATAACACAAGATAACTCCACCAGATGTCATGGTGAAAGGATACTGTGTAGGTGAGGGTTTCATACAATCATCAGAAAACAAAACCAAACTGCAGGGCTTTATCCCATCCTAAGAACCATTTTAATAAATACAGGTGGCACTGCCAGTCAATGATAGCTGCTTTTGTTCTGGGTTTGTCTTTGTTCCGGCAGCTGAGAGAGGAGTTTTCATGTATGACAAAAGGAAGGTACTTAATAGGCAACACCTGAAAATCCTTCAGGAGAATGAAGTATAGCAATAGAAAATGCAAGTTTAGAAAGCATTTCCTGAAAAAAAGCAGCAGCACTGGAATCTTCTCTTTATCTCAGCTCAATTGGCTTGTCACAGTGGGAAGGAGATTTGAAAAGGAAATTGCAACTTCTTAGCAGGTGTGATTGGAGAAATTGAGTTAATAGCCAGCAATCAGTACAGGTTTGGTAGGGTACTTAAAAATTTAAATGTATGCATATGCCACAACTACAGAATGTCTGAGCTTTGTCTTGTTCATAAAAACCAAATGGAAGAACAGGCAATTTAAATCTCAAACAAAAGTGGTAAATTTGTACTTAGGTTGCTTGGGTTTAAATGTTCTTCCATTAAAAATTTCCCTCAAAAGCCCTTAACTGCTTCATGTTTGTGCAGCACAGCACTAACTACTAAGAAGGAGGAAAAAATAACTGTCACAGCCAAGCCCAGGACCCATATGATTTGGGTTTATAAATCATATGTGCCTCTGATCTTATTTCACACTAGCAGTCACAGAACCATAAAAACATAAGGATTGGAAAGGGCCTTAAGGTCATCCAGCTCCAAACCCCTGCCATGGGCAGGGCCACCACACACTAGGCCATGTTGCCCAAGGCTCTGTCCAACCTGGCCTTGAACACTACCAGGGATGGAGTATTTACCCTCCCAGTACCAACAGGATCTGATATGGCATGTGCTTTCAGATGATACGGTTTCTTACCATGTGGAATGGTGTTCTGTATCACCCTGCTGGCAGCATACAAATGATTTTTAAACTCCATTTTTCATTGCCATTTCTTCAAGCCATTTAGGCTCCCTAGCTTATTGTTTCATGTGTCAAAAATGAAAAGAAGGATAGCTTTCAGACTTGAGAAGCTGCTTTATTCATACTCTTGAATAATAACGCACTGTATTCAGCAAGCTACAGATACAAATGGGTACAACAGCACCTCTAACAAGAAAACAGCTTAATTTGAGAGGGCAGGGCAAGCCATCACCTCTCTAAAGAAATGAGACTATATCCCAAAAGCATTATTGTACTTAATGCAACGCACAACTTTTCTGTATGGATTCTTTTCAACAGAATTACAAAAGGTGGTCACTCCTAGACTTTTAGCAGTTCCTCTTTCCAATCAAAGAAGGTAGTTGGTATAGGTTGCAGAAATTTGTAGGTGGATAAAAGGCAAGAAAATTATAGGACAGTGACAAATATAATGAATTTCATTTCTACAAGTTTCTATTTCCCTGAGGAAGAGAAGAACACAGGCTTAGTATTGTCCTCTCTAACAAACAAATGCATACCCTTCAATGAAGCAGTAGGAGACTACAGGATGCATCCCAAGCTAAATGCAAACCAGCCTTACCTCCAAGGCAAGGAAAGGACAGATTCTATTAAGTACATCATGGCTGGATGCCTCTATGCTCAAAACTAGTAGTTTTAATCAGTTGATTTTTGCATTGTTTGAAAACCTTTTTATACTTACTGTGATTCTCTCATCTTTGTCATCTAGAGGGGTCCCATCTTTTTTCCATGATATAGTGGGTTCTGGGTGACCTCTTGGGGGTTGACATTCCATCACTGCAGGTTCACCCACAGCTACCATTACATCTGAGGGATTTTGTCTGAAGTCATCCCGTAGAACTGAAAGAATAAAGAAAATTCAGTAAAAAATTACCCAGCAATATACCAAAAGCACAGCAAACTGTTCTGCTTTGGTTCCTGTTGTCATTATACTTTATATTAAAGAAAATATCAGTCAATCAATTTCATTTGGCATCTGTGGATGGTGTGTGGTACTTCCACATTGCAACACAGAAACCCCATGTACAACTCATATTTAACTTCTAACATGCATGCCAGGTGACTAACTCTGACAAAGATGAAAGGCTTACACAGACACAGGCCTGTCTGCACACAAGACATGCCTTACTGGTTGGTACTTGGCATGTTTGCCTAGCATGTGAGCACAGGAGTCAGCCTCACCTCTGTAAAGGGCAAGATCATGGAGCAGATCCCCCTGGAAACTGTGCTAAGGCACATGAACAGTAACAGGTTGACTGGTGACAGACAATCTGGCTTCACCAAGTGCAAATAGTGTCTGACAAATTTGGTGGCCTTTACAGTGGAGTTACTGCATTGGTGGATAAAAAGAGTGACTGACGTCATCTACCTGGACTTGTGCAAGGCATTTGACACTGTTCTGCATGACATTCTTGTCTCTAAATTGGAAAGACATAACTTGATGGATGGACCACTTGGTGGATAAGGAATTGGCTGATTAGTTGCACTCAAAGACTTGTGGTCAACAGCCTAATGTCCAAGCAGAGACTAGTGACAAGTGGTGTCCCTCAGAGGTCAGTGTTGGGATTCTATTCAACATCTTTGGCTGTGACATGGACAGCAGGATTGAGTGCAACCTCAGTAAGTCTGCTGATGACACCAAGCTGTGTGGTGCAGTCAACACCCTGGAGGGAAGGGATGTCAACCAGAGGGACCCTGAAAGGCTTAGGAAGTGATGTTGGGGTTGGTTTCGTCTGGAGAAGAGAAGGTTCTGGGGAGATCTTAAACCAGCCTTTTAGTACTTCAAGGGCACCTACAAGAAATCTGGAGAGGGGTATTTTACAAGGGAATGCAGTGACAGGACAAGGGGTAATGGCTTTAAACTAAAATAGGATAGACTTAGATAAGATGGCATAAAGAAATTCTTTACGGTGAGGGTGGTGAGGCTTTGGAACAGGTTGACACAACAAGTTGTGGCTGCCCCATCCCTGGCAATGTTCACGGCCAGGTTGGTCAGGGCTTGGAGCAATCTGCTTTAGTGGAAGGTGTCCATGCCCACGGCAGGGGGTTGGAACTGGATAAGCTTTAAGGTTCCTTCCAATCCAACCATTTTGTGATTCCTTTCGCAGCTGAAGAAGGCTCAATGTCTTCTGCTCAGGTAGCACGTCACTTGGGGAGAAGCATGGCAAAGATTGCTTTCTGCCCCTCTTTCCCTGAGACACAAGGTCAGCTTGCCAGTAACTCAAAGACTCACAGTTAAGGATTGGCCACTGGCCATATGAATTACACCCATCCCTGAATTTATGGCAAAAAATGAACAATTTCCCAGTTTTTGATGATATTATAGGACACCAAACATTTGTGCAGCCTTTGCCAAACTCATCTCTGTGATTTGGCTGGGTCTTTTTCAAGAAAAAATACCCCAATAAAAATCTTTCCTGATCTGAGGGAGTCATCTCTTAGCCTGAACCAAGACAAGATCCTTCATTTGGAAATCAATTTTACTACTTTTTCATGAAAAGAAACATTTTTATTGCAGCTTCGTTACTAGAATTTATTCTTTCTCATCATTTGGCCAAGCTCAGGCCTCGGAAACTCTAGTTTCCTCCAGCCACCCAGTATGAATTTCATCAATAGCTGTGTGATTATTTTTCTTTTTGGGAGAGGAAAGACATCACACTGTGCTCAGCAGACCACTACACAGGGACACAATTTAACAGAATAATGGCATTCCTATGTCTTGCCAAGTAGATGGCATCAGGTTTAATCTAAAAATAAATAACTCAAATGATAACAAATATAACGTTCTAGTCCTCTCCACTGCCATTACTCCATCCACACTGAAAAAAGAATACAGTAATGGAAAGTACATTACAACCATAGGACTCAAAGGATTTTGACAAGGGTATATGTCACTCTTCCTACCTGCAACAATCTCATGTCAGCAGTAAACACTGAAAAAAATCTGCAGCAAAAAATATATATCCCCAAAGCCATGGACCACATACATATAGACATTCCCTACTCAACACTGGTTTGTGGTTGTTAATGCCACCTCCAAGTGAGGTGTGATATACTGTTAGATTTTAAGGAATGTGGCTGTGCTTACAGACTGGAAGGTACAGCACTGCCACCAAAGCATTCCTATCTGTAAGGTCTTTCTAAAGACCTTTAAAATGGTCTGATGGCAAATGAGTGACCGACTCTGGGATAAAGGTACATATACACCTTTCTCACATACACTGAAAACCTTATATATACTTATTCTGTTTTTACTGAATATGGCATTAATAACCAGATGCAACTTCTTATGTTCCCAAATAACCCTCAAGTCATCCAGGTACAGTAAACCACATAGCATAAATGCCGAGGCTAACACTACTTCTGCTTAAGTCAAATAATTTTTTCTATTTACTTTAACAGAGACATGATCCGGCTTGGAGCCACTGGTCATATTATTATTTCTTTTTATCACTTCTCCAAACTAAAGAATATAAAAGAAGAAACAGAAGTCACACCAAGTTGCTAAAAACCCCTATATATATAGCTCCCAGGGCCAACAGCACATGAAAGTGCAGAAGAATGTATTTACTACACCTCAGTTCTATTGGAACACAATTAAAGGAGTGTTTTGACCATGAGTAAGAAGCTTCTTATTACTGCTGAAGATTGTATTGGATGAAATTAAGAGATATAGAAAAAGAAGTGCCCTTAAGTTCCAAAAGAAAAAGAAAACAAAAACATCAATGGAACTGATCTTAATAAACCGTAAGAGCTTTTCAAGTCTGAAAAGCCTTGTAAATCTAAGAGGAAAACCTATCAGATAGCACCTGGGATGGCTTTTAACACCTTTAAAGCAACTAAGAAGTCCAGTAGTTGCATAATAAAAAGAAATTGCCTCAGTAATTTCTACACTCCTTAAGTTTTTTATCAGCTTTACAAGCACCATACCTTGTCTGTAAACCAAGGCTTTTCACAAATGAACCAATGCTTAGTAGAAATGCCTTAGGAGGACATCAAAGGTGCAGGCCATAGATACATCAAAACAAGTATTTTTTTCCCATTTACTATGAATTATTTTGGCTCTGACATTACATAATGAAATGCTAACAAAATGTAATCCATTAGAGATTACTCCACAGATAGTCATCATGTAATTATTTTTGCAGCTGTAAAGTAGATACATGCTCTGTTTTTTTGCCTCAGGCCCTGGCAATCCTGCATGAAGTTATAAATTTTAATTTTTCTTCCCTTACTGGAAAAAAAAAACCACCATAAAATCATATTTTCTTTTCTGTCCTTCATAGTCAAGGCTCATTGTAAATTGAGAATACATTTCCTTTTGAAGATATATTAGAAGTACACTTTAAAATCCAGTATAGTATGAGCTTTCAGTCACCAAAGGGTCAAATTTCACCACATGCACCTCCTTCTACACATATGCAGCTGGAATGGAAATAGATAAAGAGGATGGTTACCTTTTCTTTGTTTTTTTAACAAATTCAAAGTAGGATCTTCCTAGATATAATCCCCCTTCTCCTCCCCTTTCTGACATACAGTGGATAAGGTTTTCTAACATTTTACTCTAGTATTTTCTGAAATACAATGAATAATGATCATAACTGTCATTGCACAGCTAGGACAACTCCAAGGTCTTGCTGTGTGAACCCTGAACTCCCGTGTTTGTGCTGAAAACACTTTTATGCTATGCTTGCTGAACTAATCAGGTTCAAAAGCAACTTTCATAATCCTCCTTTGAAGTCATCTACTCTTACAACTATTTAATAACATGTTGTATTCAAGCAACAAAACAATTGCAGTTTCCCCAGAGAATCTTTCCCAGAGCAGAAAGGAACTAGCAATCACTTGAGGATAAATTTTACTGACAAGCAACATAAGTAAGACAGGCTTAATATAAGACAGGCTGAGAAAGTTGGGGCTGTTCAGCCTGGAAAAGAGAACCTTACAGCGTGGAGATCTTACAGCAGCTTTCCAGTATCTGAAGGGGGTCTATAAGGATGCTGGAGAGGGACTGTTCATTAGCAGCTGTAGTGATAGGACAAGGGTAATGGGTTTAAACTTAAACAGAAGTTCAGGTTAGATACAAGGAAGAAGTTATTTACTGTGAGAGTGGCAAGGCATTGGAATGGGTTGCCCAGGAAAGTTGTGAATGCTCCGTCCGTGGTGTTCAAGGTCAGGTTGGACAGAGCCTTGGGCAACATGGTCTAGTGTGAGGCATTCCTGCTAAAGGCAGGGGGGTTGGAACTAGATGATCTCAAGGTCCTTTCCAACCCTAACTATGCTATGATTCTGTAAGTAGAGGCAGCATTTTTTGTGTAAACCCTAAACAGTGCTTTAGGAAATGCAACAACTGGTGCTTTGTTCCTTAAGCTCTTGCTTGGCTACTATGAAAAAGAGTAGGGATTCATTACTGGGTGAAATGGGAGGTATGTAGGCAGGGGTTTTTGCATATACACACTGTAGGTATTTCATTAAATAACCATGATCTAGTTCAAAGACAATAAAGAAAAAACAAGAAGAAAGAAACCAACCAGGAAGCACTAGTGAATATGTGAGAAGAATGAATTTCTAAGTAACACACTAATTCCCTTCACACATTACAGGTATCATGCCTTAACAGGTGGCATCATTTGAGAACTAGAAATAAGAAAATCTGAACATTTTGATCACACCTCTATTCTAGACACTTCTTGCTAAATCAGCTCGAAGCATTACTGCTACCCACCACAGTAACACAGAATTCCTTGCAATGGGAAATTGCCTATTTCCCATCAAACCTGAAGATCTGATATTTTACTGAATCTGGTACCACATTCAGCTGTAAGAATGCTAACATGTTGTAAATGTCAGGGAGGGAATGAATCTGTGTAATTTAGTATTAGTACTACTTGGCTGATGACACCAGTAAAGAGCACTGGTAGTCAAAGCAACAAAGAAATATAGCTTTGTTTTAGCGCCCATTCACAGAAACTAGACACAAACCATAACTAGCTGAAATAGAGTTAAATAAAGGTGTTATATGAAGCCAGCAGCAGTTAGATGTATGAACTGGCAGCAGTGAAATTAGCTCACGCTTCTAAAATGTTAACTAAATGTACTGCCTCAATTACTGTAACCTTTAAGATGTTTCAAAACGTAGTCTCCCCAAAGAGTAATGTTTTTGATGGACTGCTTTTTATAGTGCACCACCAGCCTAGGATCTTGGTATCTAATGAAGGTCAAGTTACCTTCTCTGGAAAAAAGTGCCATTCCCTATTACAGTCAGCAATAAACATTACCAAATACAAGGACTGCATGCTTCTAATCCATTAATGTAGAAAGAAATCAAGAAGTGCTGTACCTACTGGATCACATCTTTTAAAAAGTGCTGAAAACTATGACTGAATCAAGCAATATGCTACACTGCAAAAGCAGTTCAATTTGAAACATTTGGCAATAAACATTCTGAATGCATATGAAGATGTTAAAATACTGCCGCTAAGAAACTCATAATTGTTACTGGAAAGAAAAGCATTCTTAAAGAGCAGGTCCCAGAAAAAGGCTGTGAAAACCCCTGGCTGAAAGTTGCTGATGATAATTTATGGATACCACTCACAATCAGTCTGATTTTATTTCATTAGCTGAAGATTTGGGCATTAAGTATTGCCAGGAATCTCACTGGGCAACACAGCCAGCTGCCATCCCATAACAGTATTTCCACATGTGGAAAGTGTCAACGAATTAGACAAAGAATTGGTAATCAATTAAACTACCAAATCTGATAAGTCATATAAAGAGCAATTTTAACTCCTGTGAGAACGGTAACTGACAGGCCTAAGACAGCACACTGCAGCACTGGGAAACCTAATTAAAACCTGAAGGACCTGTGATGCCTCAGGCATGCGACCCTCAGAGTATCCCTTAAGTTGACTGAAAATAGACAAGGAGAAGGGACACTTCCCATATTTTCTAATCTGTAAAATCCCTCAGTAGGCCAAACCTGAAGGAACTTTATTTGTCTTAACTTCTGCTGTTAAAAGAGAAGATACAACTATTCCATAGACTTGCCAATGCAACTGTGGCAGCACTGTTTCTCTCGTATGGGAAAGACTTAAATGGCCAATGTACAACTGCTTACACTCATCCTTTCAAGCTGGAGAAGCCAAAACATTATCAGAAGAGACATTTCCAAAGAAATGAAGGTTCACATGCCTGCGATAACAATGTTTCTGCACTATGCATAGCCCTAAATCTGCACATTCACTATGCTACTGTTTTGCTAAAGTCCTGCCTCTAGGCAATAATTTTAGCCATGTCCTTCTGCTTAGCATTCAAATTTAGCATGTTGTAACTGTACCACAACTATAAGTGGTCTTTGAAAGGACTCTATTTCCATGAAAAAAATCCCCATTAAGGTGTTAAAGTGGTTGAAAGATATGACATTTTAATATCAGAGAATATACAGTATCATTATTACACTCAAACAGCTAAGTCACATCTTTAATACTCTGGAAAATGCTATTCTCACACTACATCTGAGGTCAAGCCTGAAACATCAGTCAGAAGGTGCAAGATGCAGGTACTTCCTATGGCTGAGTGGCTAATTCTAAATAACAGCACAGCTAAGAACAGCATCTGTTGGTGTCAGACACTATAGCAAAGCCACAATGCTCAAAAATGAGCGGTTACGTACACTTTTATTTTGCTCTATTGTTCTGTTGTTACTATATACAATTTTATTCTCTTGAAAAGAACTACAGACCACAAAGCTTCACCAGCTTTTCCCATCTCTCCAGACTGCTATGCAGCAGGACATACCCAAATGAAATAGCGGCTGTTTGGTTAATTACACTCTGCATGTTCAAATGTATGAATATGTCATTCTTATGGTCATGTTGCCTGTTTTTTTTACCTTCTAAAACAATCAAAGAGTAAACTGACAACAGATTGCTCCAGATTACATTTATGCCATGGATCATGTACTTTTCCAACTACTTTTGCTGGGTTTAGAAAACATTCCAGGAGATCACCTCAGGGGAAAATGGCAGATAGCCTCATACAGAGGTCACAGAGAAATATAGTCTTCATTTAATTCAATTAACTGCTTTGAGTTAGATCCCAAATGGTAGAGCCAAGCGTTATTTCAGGCATGCTCTAAGATATGAATCATTCTGCTTTCTCAGTACAAAGAGGCATGGTGCAATATCATGCACTCACATTTTTTGTTGTTCAGAATTTGAAAAACATCTAGACAGATGTCTTCATGACTTACAGTGATAGCTCTTCATTTAGACAACCATCTAAAGGCTTCAAAGAGTGAAAAATTCTATGTGGAGCATTACAGTGAAGTTTAATAGCTACAACAATGAAAAATGGGTTTGTAAGCAAATGGACATTACCCAATTCACCAAGTTGGAACACTGAATTGTAACCCTCAGAGATTTGTACGCTATCATAAATGGCAAGACAATAAAATCACGCAGAAAAGTGGTTCTGCATTTGAACTCTTATTCTGGCTTCAATCCCTATGAGATAGTCAAAGGCAACATGCCAACTGATCAATATGTCAGTATTCAGCATGCAATAAGCGCTACTGAGTAAAAATCAGAGAAACATTGCCTATTAGCAGTCTGCCTTATTGCTGGCAGGAAGGACTGCATGAAGTTTTGGATCATCCCATGTGGTAAAACAGCAGCCAGCAGTCTGATTCAGAATTAACAAAAGGAAAACAGAGGGCAATGCTCAGTATGAACACAAATGCACATAAACCAGCCAGATTTCATTACTGAAGATTTTAACTTTGATTAAATGCTTCCTTTTATATTGGGTCACACTTACTGTTTTCAACCCTGTGTTTTCATTAATATTTTAATACACACTGAACAATTACGTTGCGTAACTTCAGTGTTGCGGCTAAAGATAGCATCTTTAATAACAGCTACAAAAGAGACGCTGGCACCCATGGCTGCCCAACTTTGTAATGCTGTGAGGCACTGTGGGCTGGTATGGACTTCAGAGCATGCAAGACAAGGCATCTGCACTCACGACCAAGGAGGAGGAAAAGTGGATGTCTCTAACATTAGCTTAGGCTGTTTGAAAAAGGAACTTATTATAAATCCATTCTAGACAAAACAAACCACCTAATGGAAATGCCTCTGAAAGTCTAAAAGATCAAGGTGGTGAGTGTATTTGGTGGAAATGTTGCTTTCCCCTTTGTTTTATACCCTGTGAGGCACTGCAGTGCAGTGCAACTCCTTAAAACCCTCACAGGAAACAGTGGTAAAGAAATTGTAAAATGGAATTTTAGTAATGTGACTGTTGGCTTTTCCCCCCATGCTTTTGCTATCTCTAACTCCTAATGATGAAACTTCATTTTGGACAAAATTTAAGAGCCTATAGTTCTCAATTCCATACAAACCACACTCAATTTCCCCTGCCACTACACACCTGAACCATAGGGTACCATGATACACTCTACAAAGACCTACCAAATCTGTTAATTCAATTCTTATCAGTCCTAAGCAGCCCATATAGGTTAATTTCCTAGTAAACCACAAGACTCCTAAATATCCATTAAGAATTGTTATAAAGAAGAGAAACAAATGTGGTACTGTGTGAGACCAGGATTCTTCTGTTTCTTTATGAACTCTGCATAGAATTAAATTTTAAAGTTAGTTCAGCAGACTTGCTCTTTTCTGAATGCTTAAGCACAAAACAAGACATGATCTAGATTATGACTTGATGTATGAAGTCATACATTTTCAGGACAGTTTTAGAAAGGAAACACATTGCAACTCATTTTGGTAAAGAGGATATAGAGAAGCTGGTGAATTTGCAAGATAAAAGATACTGCTATCTTCTAATAATTAACTCAGAAACAACTGAGTTAAGGGAGAAAAAAAGCCCAATCCCAAACCACTACTTGGATTGCCAAAATCCTTTTGGTGTTTTTCAGATAGACTGTGAATATACATTTTTATTGTTACAGAATCTCCTAACTAATCAAAACCTGTTTTGGTGCTGCTTACCTTTATTTTTAGATACTTTAAAACTTTCTGATGAAAGGTACTGTGGAGGTTATTCACTGTTACTCATTACTATTAGTGTCTTTAGTACAAAACAATGTTGGTTTCAGAAGCCTACAGCCAGGAACAATTCCAACTTGTTTTCCCACCCTACCTACTTAGTGTAGAGAGAAGCTGTACCAGGCACATCAGAACTGCACAGATCAGAAATTTGTCAGGTCTCTGGACTGCACATTTATATGAGACTCCAGTAAATACACAAGGTATAGCAAAAGAAATTAAAGAAATAATTTTGCCTTCTCTTGCTTCTCTTCAGTTGATTCCAAACAAGAGTAAAACCCTGTCTGGGTCAGGACCACACTCTGAAGGAAATATCCAAATCTTCTCTGCCAACATGGCTTTGATTCACATCTTGGGATGGGGCTTGGAATTCAAAAACTGATTAGTTGAAGGGGGATGGCTGGAACGAGACCAGAAGATGAACACCAGTTTCCAGGGGAAGTTCAGGCAACAGACCAAACTGGAGTCCTTGGAAACATGCAGCGTGGACACTGTTTCTCAGGCCAACTATTTCCCTGTATAAATACATTTCTATTGGATGATCCTACTCGCAACTTCTTGGCGTAGACATAACATACATACAAGCAGAACTAAGAACAGCTGATATCATATAAAAAAAATCCATATTAATAGCCACTATAATCTTATAAACAATCTTATAAACAACAGATAAGTTTTAAGTTCCTATTAATGGTTTTCTTTCAGTCTACGTATCCATTTATTAGATTTTAGCTAGTGATTACAAAACTAATCAGGAGCAAGAGGGCTAACAGAAAAATAACACAAGTCTTTTCTTGTCAGAAACAAGAAAATACAAGCTAATAAATAAGCATCTTCAAAGCCACTGTTTATTTGTGTAACAGAAGCTAAAGCAAAAAGAGAAATTATTTTTGCTACAGAAAGTGCTCTGTTGTTGCTTATGCGCTTGAATGAAATTGACTGGCATCTTTCAGGAGCTTACCATGACAAGTGATTACTCAGAAGCTCTCCTGGACTTTCAGACTGAGGTACTACACTTGATGACACAGAAAATGCTTTTAAACAGTAGACAGTTCTAATGTTTATGCGAACTGTAAAGTGCACATTGGTTTTCTTTGCCATGTTTCTTGTTCACTTTAGAGCAATTAGATACTCATCTCAAAACTAAATACATAGCATGTATTATGTAGTACCAAAACTGCAATACAAACGTGCTACAGCTAAATGTTGAAATATATTTGTATATTTTGGATTTGTTAGGCAAAGGAGTATATCAACTGTATCCTTACTAAAGCCATAGAAATAATAGTATTAAATATCCACAAAACCATTGAATCAATGCACCTGGTCTAAAATGGAAACCCTTAAGAATGTAATAGGAAGCAGGGGGAAAAAAGTGAGTGCGTTTACCACTGAATGGGAGTATGCAGTGCCACTAGCATTTATTGCCATTACTGTGCCAAACTTCTGTTTTCACTGTGAGTCTACGTGAATAATGTCTATGTAGACTTTGTTATTTTAACATGTAGAACTATGAAACAGACAAAACTATGTGATCTCTCAGAGGAAAATTTTTTTAAAGAGCAAAGTGAGAACTCCATACATATTCATCTAAAAACTCAGTAACAAATACCTCACTAAATTCTGTCAAGGTTCACGGAAACAACTGGGATTTCTATATAACGCATTTGGATAGAAGCCATTATCAAACTATCTAGAGATTTAATCAGCAGAGGACACTCTCAGCAAAACAAGACTGATGCTACATAATCAGAAACACCAGAGCTGTAAACAATGGAAATGCACATTATTCCCAAACAGTATAAATAATTTAAGACTTCCAGAACTGAAATTAATCTACATACCATTTGAAGCACACAGAACCACCAATTCAGACAGAATAATAAAAGGTAAGGGAAAAACAGATGGATAATTAAAAAGATACTTTCCATGTGGGAATACACTTAGCTTAGCACTGCCTGTAACAAGTAAAGAAATAAATATCAAGGAAATCCTATTATGCACACATATATTTTATATGATTTTTACTTTTCCCCCACAAGGGATTGAGTTTCTTTTCCTGTGGTGTGATTGGACACTGAACCTGCTATATCCATCAACATCTATCTGATTAACTCTTCAGCTCTTTGAAGGGTCAGTGTTTTATAGGGCACAATTTGCAGAGAGATGGAAACAAGCTGATTTGCCCATATTTGATATGGGCATTTTTCTTTTAGTCCCCACTGCCCTAGAAGCCCATACCCTTTCATCCCCAGATGAAGTCTCAATAGCACACTTCAAAGGAAAAAGATACTCATGGTGTCTTAACCTTTCCTTTGAAACTGAATCTGTAGATCCAATACCATCTAGCAAGGCTAATTGCATAGTATGCAAGGGAATTACTGTTATTTCGATATAACCCACCATAGAGAAATGATGAAAGCTCAGGCACGGTTGTAACAAGCTTCACATAGAGACAGCACCATGGACGCACTATGAAAGGCAAATGCCTTGCACAGATAAAATGGGAAAATTTCACAAATTATCCTTATAACCCTCACAATTTCATTGAAATATCACCAGCTTATCCTGCAAATAAAAAGAAAAGGAGGGCAGGGGGAGGAGGGAATGCAGATATGAAAAAAGTAGGTGATTTCATGGTTAGATGTTACTATCTTTAATCACTCACTGTACCCGCTATTTTGTTACATTCAAATCTTCTTACCCTCTGCAAGCTTTACATTTTCCTGTAACACAGGTCCAAATTACCCTACAAGTTGATTTAAGTAGGAAAAATATGGAAATTCAAGGGAAACTAATAAGAAGATTTCATCATAAAAGGGATTTTTATTTTTCATGCAGAAAGCAACACTGCTAAAAAGAAAATCATGAAGAGCGGCATGCACACAAGTAGAAGTATGACCTAAACAGCAACCTGGAAAACTCTTACTACACTAAACAGCCTCTATTGGAAGAATATAAACAAAAGGTGACTAATTTGGAGACAACTAGAAGTTTTAAAGTGAAAAAGAGGAACCTTCCACTCTTCACCATGAAGATTCATACCTTTCATCAGTTCCATTATTTCCATCAATGGGAAAAATAAAAGAGAAGTATTGGAACCCAAGTTAGAAAAGTGCCTAAGCATGTCCCAGACTTTCTGGAGCAACAGGAAGTGTAAGATATGCTTAGAAGTGTTCTTCAGATGTTGACCTGTCAGATCTCCCTATAAACATCAAAAGCAGGGAAAAGGGTCTTCAATCTTGCTAAAGTACAAGTATGGTTTTCAGGTTAAAAAAACCCCAAACCACACAAAAAAACCCCCAAACCAAACCAATCATCACTTTTACAGAATGGGAGCTGCCTTCTCTATTGCTTTCTTACACAAGAGTGAGGAGATACAATGACATAAATTACATTCAGCACTACTTTATGCTATCTGTGGTTATACACCGGGGACCATGCTTAATCTTATTCAGAACTCAACAGTTGAACCCACAGTCACTATGAAGTACCAAGGATCGAAAACAGCTTTCTCCATTTATGAAATACATTCAAGGATATTGGAAGGCTTTGTTTGGTTTTGGGATTTGTTGTTGTTTGTTTGGGTTTTTTTAATGTTTAGCATATAAAGAGGTTGGAAATTGTTACAATGAACACATTTGGACATTTTTATATATATATTCCTATACTGGCCAGATGCTCCATCAAAATGCCTTTTGCTTCTCATGTTTCCAAATAACTGTGATGTACTAGCATGTGAGTTTATTTTTTATGATAGAATAAAATGTGTCTAGAATTTATACACGTTCACTTTAGACAACATGATCACCCAATACCAATCAGGTTTTTAAAGGCAGCCAAATTTTTCAGAAATGAGCTGGATGTTATTTAGTAATTTTAACTGGTTTTCCATGTGGATCACTATTAGTAGCACCCACATTCAGCAAACACTGAAACCATGATCCAAAAAACACTGAAACAATCATCCAGTATTTTAAAGACATTTTATGTCAAATGCAAAAGTTAAGCCTGAAACCTTAAATTTAAACTTTTTTTGGGGGAACAGCCTTGGAAAAGAGCATAGAAAATAAGGTTACTTTTAATTAAACACAGAAATTAATATCTAGCATAAACTAACACATTATTGACGTGTTAATTAAAATATTGTATTCAGAAAGATAAATATATTAGTAAGCCAGAAGGATCTGGCCTTATTTTATTATACTGTAACAGAGAGGAAACAGAGTTAAACAGATGGCACTCAGGATTTCTCAATGAGTTCAGCGTCTGTGAGTACACATTGCATAAACGCCAATTAAAATGTGTCCAAGTAAATTCAAATCCCTTACTGATAGAATATAAGCCAACTTAGCTGGCTTAAGATCAAGGTTCACCTTAACTGTCTGCTCAACTTGTAGCAAGATGTTCTCAAATGGTACAGACATTCCCAGTGAAATAATAAAACAGCATTCCTATTGATTTGCATTTGTTCACATTCATAACTCCCTCCTCAAGTGTTGGGCCAAAGCACAAAGGAAAAAAGAAAAGTACTTTTGTGAGTTGTTTGATGAGTCTAGTCTAAAAAACCATACTTCTTTAAGAAGCTTCTGCAGAACTTTCCTCTTGGGTAGTTTTATGAAAAGATTACTTCAGAAGTGTCTTGATAACGTTTATTAACCACACAAGCTGCTTCTTACTCCCCTTTACTTGATTACTGACAAATTACCATCTCAATTTTTCATACACTGCAAAGCGAATGCTGGATATTATCTAATAATATACATACAGAAAAAGCTATAGTGAAAAGTTAAAGCTGTGTTGTTATGCAACCCTACAGCAGTTCTTATTCAATTTGGCATTCAAATGTCTTGCAATAACACACAGAGATGAGTAACTCCGTGATTAACTTTGTGATTTTACCATATATTTCAAGAATTACAAAGTGCAGACTAGCAGGTCTGTACCCAAGAAAGGTGAGCATCCACTCTTATGAGACAAGAGAAGGCCTTTCTATGATAAACTGATCCTTCCATAAAGATTTGGTATCACTGACTGAACTGGGGCAAACGTACACTAAGCAAAGCTTGGATCTTTGCAAAGCTAATCAATTAAGTCCCCTTATGCATAATCCATGTGCGCAGCCTTTTCCCATACCAATTATTTCATGCTGGCAGCGTTTTGTTAAAGGAAAAGCCAGTCAGAAACCATAAAACATACAACACAACAGCAAATGAAATTAAATGCCAGAAGTGCAAATTACTATCTAGGAAATGAAATCTGAACTATTCATGCATGTATACATATCAGCAACAAATTAATTGATTGTAGTCAGGGAAAAGACCTAAATGTCATTAGGAGGAGCGCAATGGAAACACTGGTGCCACACTCAGCAACTAGAAAATGAAAGCTTTCCTTGAAAGTGGGAAAACAAAAAGGTTTATCACTGTTTTCTACAATAGCAGGAATAATTTACTGGGAAAAACAGCACATAGTCCTGAATAAGAAAATTTGTCATTCAAAATACCATTACCAAGAAAAAAAAAACAACCCTTCAAAGCACTGGCAGCATTTAGCACAGAAATGAGGGAGGCTGAGGGAAGGAAAGACACACGGAAAGAGAGACTTGGCACTGCTGAAAATATGAACTGGTGCACACCAAGGGTGTGCAAATAACCGATGGTGTCCACTGGAGGCTCTTTCTGTCCTATATTTTTACCTGCCGGGAGAAGCCTTTATTGCCCAACTCATCTGAAAAGAGGATATGGAAAGAAGAGCAAATGCAATAGACAAATGGAAACAACCCTTAAAAGTCAGATCTGCCTTAATCCCATGCAGGAAAGAGCCAGCAAAGAGTGCGGGCAGGTCTATGTGCTGCATTCTTTTGTACTTTTGCTCTCCAGTTATTGTTCTTGATTGCACCTGCACTTGCCTCTTAAAGGTTTCACCAAAGTCAGGATGGGCACATTCCCCCATAGCCGAATGTCAAGTACCTCGCAGCAAACTACAAGATTTTTGAATGGGGCTTCATACCTTTTGATAGCAGGAGTACCTCTAGCTTCACAAACAAGTTTTGCAATTGTTGTTTCAGACATACTTGTCTCAGAGGTCTTGGAAAACAAAAGGTAGGACACCTAATAGGATGGATGAGGCCTTACCAAGCACTAATCCTCACAATGGCTGCAATGTTGCTTAGATTAGATTCTTTACCTTAGCTTGCGATATGCAAAATAATAAGATTGAACAATTGCTGTAATTCTTTGCAGTTGCACAAAGGATAAGCACTTAAAGATTCAGCTGAGCAGCTTTCATTGTTTTCTACTGTAACTGCTGCTCTATTTGTTCAGAAGAGGTGACCTTCCAGTAACCTTGTTCTGTGGCTATGAATGAATGGAAATCTGAGTTTGACCTCACTTTATGACCTCTATAAAAAGAATTATACTACAGTGATTTTGCATCTTTATGTCAGCATGCCAGATAAATATTTAATTCAGTTGCTAACTGGATAATGCATTTTCAAAACAACTCACTATGCTGAATGTGTCTTAAAATATATTGCTAAATTAGCAAAAATCCAACTAATTTTTAAATATTTAAATATATTTGACATCTAAGAAATACTGGACAGATAGTGAGAATGCATTATGCATTGAAAAAGTTTTCACTTCCATTAGGAAGCAGTAACTATGAATAATACATCTTTTTCTAATGTCTTTTTATGTACACAAAAACATCAATTTGTACGTAGCTTAAAAGAAATCTAAATTACAGGTAAGACATCTAATGTGTCCCTTACTACCTTTTGGCAAGCTTAGTCTAATCAGAGTTCTTCCACTAAATTACCCAGATCAACAGAAACCCTGCACAATTATACCCTGCTCTCTAAAACAGCACATGATCTTTGCTCATGTGGGTAATTGCCAGGGTGGAAAATTGCAGTGAGAATGATGGTACAGATGTTCTTTTGCACTTGACCAACCAAAATAAAAGCAAGCAAAGAATTCCTGTTTCATAATGACTTCTATTTAAAATGCACTGGCTTATACACATTCACACACATGGAAACAAATATAATGGGAATTTTCAATAGATTTTTCTAATTAAAATTACATTTTTCTGTTGTTAGGTTAGATTTTAAGGAAGAAAAAGTATAATAAAGCATTAACTTGTGAAAAACAAATATTCAATTTTTGTAAACTATAACAATGAACACTATGATACTAAGTTAAAGTCGTTGAAGAGGTTTCCAAAGCAGGATAGCTACACTAGAGAAAATTTTTTTCACTTGTACATGAAAATGAAAGAGAAGCAATCTCAGCATGGACAAGATAAAAAGAGATTTGCCTGATATCATTATTTCTGCTACATTTACTGTCTCTATGACTGAAAACAGGAATTGTACTTTAATGGAATAAAGGTAGGTTATTCTGAGTAATGCTGCATGTATTTGCCAGAGGCTGTTGCAAAATCATGCCCACAGAAGACACATCTCACTGTTTTCCAAATTTCACAATCCACTGCCCTCCTCCCATCTTGTTGTTCTTCCCACAGGTACACCTTGGGAGGTTGTGAGTTGTGGGATTTTCTTGTTTCTTACAATTAATTTACTTTATTATTTTACATAATTTTTCATTGTATTACAATTTATTTACATTGTACCCAAAACTCATCATTAAGTTTTTGAACATTTAGGTTATTTCCAGAAGTGCCTTGCTTATTTCTCAAATACAAAGCAAAACAAACAAGCTCTAGCAAATAGTTTGCATCAACATACATCGGCACCAGTCTTCAGCTATAGCAATACAGAGTGATCATGATTTTTCCATTACAGAGAGACACAACAAGAGACAAAGGACCAGGCAAAGGTGGTGGAGAGCTTAGAAGAGCATCTGTTTGAACCTAGACCCCCACAGAATCCCTCCATGTAGGCAACTGCAGTTGTTTCTACCAAAATGAGTAGCGTAATTTCTTTTACCAACACTGAGAAATACCTGGGCTGAAGATTTTCCACCAGTGTATCCAGGAGCAACTCACATTTGTACTATGTTTCCTAGCTTTCTGTCCCTCAGCAGTAAAGGTACTCAAGAGGGAGGAGGACACAAGTTAACGGGTGTCTTATATGCACGAAATCTTGCTCTTGTGAGAGATACAAGAATTTGCATTTTGAGAACAGCTGCATAACTAACTCTGGTGATGTAGGCACAGGCCGGAGGCAAGCGTTGCTCCCCTTCTGTAGTCTAAGCAACAGTGCTTCACTGTTTTCTATCTTAAAGCAGACCTTTGTCTTAGTTGAGTTCCATGGACACAGATAATACCCTTTCTTATTCAACATGGATATGAACTAGACCAAGAGGCATCCAAGTCACACTCAGACAGCATGCTGCTATCACCTCTTTCAAGGGCTCCATTATTTCTAAGACTACGACTAGGGAAGGAAGAACAACTCGAAGTCAACATGAGATGTAAGACTAGGTATGAATGACCCTCAGCCTCATTTCTCACAAGAGTAAGATGCTTATGCATCTGGATTAAGTGAAACAACTGAAAATAACCAATAAAGTTATCAGCTCTTCTCAAGAAATACAGCATCTATTTCATGGTACACAACTGAGTACCTCGCAAAGTGTGTAGCTGTTGCATGAAATCTTGCTGGCACTTTTTAAAACTCCTTTCATTACTGGCCTGGTTTTTTTTTTCTGCGTTACTGATAATTTCTTTCAGACAATTCCATAACTATAGCCTCTCTGCTGCTTTGCTATTCATTGCAAATGTCATGTGTCAGAAAGGGAATAAACATCCATAAATGGTACTGTAACTGAAAACTAACCATATTTTTTCAGATGTCTTTTTACAAACCAATGCCACAAGCTATCTGCTCAGTGTCAGGCTAGACAGAAGAAGCACTAAAGGAATTGCCTTTCCCTAGGTTTCCTGAACACCGATAGAGAACAGCATACGTAATTATTTTACGTTATGTATGCATTTTCCTGTGTGATCTCTAAGCATGAACAGGAAGGAAACTGCTCTTAACAACCCCAAGTATGTGTTTTATTTATCCTCATTTAGAATAAAGTAATCCAAAACATCTGACAACTGTTTAACAATAACAAATACATAATTACTGAGAGTTACAGATGGAAAGAGTAAATCCAGTATGTTTCAGCACTTATTGTTACCTATGTGTAGAAGAGCCAGGTCCATTTTGTTTCCTCTGCAGAGCAGACACCCATATAACTACAGGCTAGGCTTACCCTTGCTTTGTAGTTCAGCTTCATAGGCAACTAAGACAAAAAATACAGCATCCTCTAGGCTATGATTCTCTCTAAACCAGTCTGTCAAGGATCAGTCACACAAGACAGGTTCGCGAGATAGATGCAGACTATCTCTCGCATATGCGAGTGACAATGAGTCAGAAGAACCATTTCATTTCTATGTAATGGCCTAATAACCACAGACTTTGTGATGACTAAAATGTCTGTCATCCTCTTACACTTTCGTATACTTGGTCCAAGAGAAAGTGGGGAGAAGGACAAAGAAGAGAACAACTTATTCACTGGCTCATAATGAAAGTAAACCTAAGGAATAATTTTCCTCTCTCCCCAAACTCAAAAAACAGGTTGTGGTGCAGGATTTTAGCTATGTCTGGTTAAGCCAAGCACTGAATAGTGAGTTTCTTTTTTGCCTTGACATGGCCACAGCTCCAGCCAATCAATCTTGCACTTCTCTAAGAACGGTTGCAAACAGCTCTTTCTGCAAAATGTGTCGACTTCAGAAACCTTATGAACTTTTGCTTGGCTTGACCTGAATCACTGAATAAACTGGGAAGTCATATTAACAATACTTAAATTGCCTCCCAAACAAAACTGAGAAGGAAAGGTTATTAGCACTGGCACCCAATATTATATACTCTGGTGGCATGCACAGGTCACCTCTCACACCCAGCAATGAAGTTCACATCCCCCTGCTGTGACTGATTCATGGAGAAATTTCTAATGTTGTCTCTCTGAGCAATGTCTCAAACACTAAGCTTTTGGTTTATCTAAACAATAAGAAACGGCATCAGCAGCTCCACCCTAGTCTCACTGTTGAGCTCTGCTCTCTGGGACAAGTTAGGCATATTACTGGAGTAATGCAGCATGTAGCAGTTTTAGGCTTCAAGCTGCTTTAAGTATTTGGTGTTGTAAATAATCTTTTTTTACAGTCATATAGTCAAAATTCTTTCCTTTAGCAAGCATGTCAGCATTTCGTTTTTAAGTACTACTTGTAGCTTATAATAAAACATACTATGACGTGGCCTGTATTTTGATTTGTTCACAAAACCAGCTGGATAAGCACACTGTGGAATTTACCAGTACCCACATGATGCTTTAGTGACACAAAGATGGACTAATCTCTTGGTGTTTCCAAGAAAAGGGATGTTCTTTAAAGCTATTTTAATCAATAAGTACACACTTAGTACCAAAACGAGAGGGTACCAGGGCTCAGGTTAATTTATTGCTGTTCTGTGACTCTGCCTGAAATCTTGCAAAGAATCAGCAACATTAGAAATAGATCGTGCAGGATTACTGCCCACTGAGTACACTGGTCCACTAAATGCCATTACTGTTCCACTATAAATATTCTATACACCTTGCTGAGGCCACTCAGGGCGTATCTGCCTCCTGCAGACAGAGTGCAGAGTAGCTACAATCAAGTTAGTATATCCCCATGGTGCAGTAGCAGTGATGTGGGGATTCCACTGGAGCTCTGAAATCAGTGAAGCCACATTAACCCAGCATGTGAGGTAACAAACCTACTCGTCAGCATTCACATGTCTGGGAACAGAACCATGCTGATTGCTTCTGTAGTGGGAATATGCCTTTATTTTCTCTAGTTCCAGTTTCCCATCTGCAAAAACGCATGGTTTACCACACAGCTAAAGGTCAAAAACATTAGAAACATGAAGGCTGTACGAAAACCTTGAATAGATGGAAACATGACCTACATCTAGACACAAATACTGAAACATAGATAAATACTGAGAGGATTTAGATTACTGAGCCCTTCAGAAACTAAAAGGGTTTATGTTAATGAAAATCCTTCCATTCTCTTCAAATTGCCAAAAGTCCATGCACATATGTTAAGAAATTCACCTCATTTCTAGCTTTCTGTGCTTCAGGCCCTGTTTTTGCTATAAAGGCAGACGCATTTTCACTGATCACACTATCAATATGTTAACCTGAGACAGTATTAACAAAATGTTTTGCTGTATTTTCATACCTACCTTAAATTCTGAAATGAAAGCCCACAAACCATTTATTAAATAGATTGAAAACATACTGAAATTACACAAGTGAGATTTTCTGTTGTTTGTGTAAAAAGCACTGTAATCATTTGTGCAATATGGATCCGATAATTTCCATTCACCTGTTCTAATGGGAGTATGAGATTAGTTAAAAGATGCTGATTTAAGTGAAAAGTACCATAATTGGAATCCCATCTTTTCATTTGCTACCATACTATCAACTCCTGCAGAGTAAATGGCTGTCAGATTCCTGGGGCAAAATAGATGAGGACTTTACATCACTGATATTTATTGGCTAATGAGGCTGCTGCCATACGTGGGTCTAGGCTACCATTTTATGTGTGCTCAAATTCAATTTACATTCTTTAACAAGCTCCCTGAATCTGTTGGTATTATGTGTACTCTAATTACTGTTGTATTTTAAAGCTATAAGCAATAACGTTAACCTGAATTCAGGTCAGATCGTTAAAGTTCAGGAATAGATACAAGAGATGACGGAACTAAGAGGACAGGAAGCTGGACAACAAGCATTACACTCTTTCATAGGTTTTCATGTTTTTCAATTGCTTGAATAATGATAATTTTCTGTGACAAGACAAAAAAATCATAATCTTATCCAAATCCACACCTGGATAGATAAGATTCAATTCAGACCATGAATCAAAGAAATCTTTCTTATTGCTTTCCATACCGTTTTCACATGCAAAATCCCCAAATTAAAAATCAACAGCTCCACATGCTTAAAACTCACAGCACAGATTTATACATACACATGCAAACAAATATGCACATGTTTGTTGTCTGCTTGTCAGCAGCTCCGAAAAAGCAGACAATGCACTGGAAGTCCCAGTACCTCCCAAATTCCTGACAGTGGCCTTGTGTCCTTCCAATTTCTGAGGAGCCCTTGGGGTCATAACAGCTGGACTAGCACTAACACAAGAATCTGCCTCCAAGCAAACCCGCTTCCAAGCGCACCATGAGATTTTTTGGAGTGGTTTGATGTTGACTGTTTAAAAGCCTCCTGCATAGGCCAACTACTATGTAATTCAACTGAGAACATTTTCAAGCTAACTACCACCACACTTCCTGTGGTTGTGGCTGCAGTTCTTTAACACTGTTACAAAAGCTCACTGATCGCAAGACATGGGTGGATGGGGTTTCTTTTAAAGAAGGGCACGGAGAAGAAAAGAATGAAAAAGACAAGAACAAATTAAGATGAAATGTAATTCTTAATTTATTACACTGAATAACTACTTATGATCCTATATTTGGGTACACTGGTGGACGGAACCAGATTACCAAGGCTAATATAAAACCATCTCCACCAAAAAGTCAATTGTTCTCCTTTCTGTTTTCTTTGCTGTTAGCCTATTATGACGTTGAAGTGGTTAAAAACTGTTTCCTGAAACAAACTTGTAGCTGAATCAACCATTCATTCATATGTGTAATAAGTGCAATGTGTTTTTAACACAATTCATGCTGAAGTAGTTTGCCATTGCTAAGAGATCATATATATTCTACAAATTAATTAACTGTATTAATTTTAGTAGGGAAGGATTTTTAAAAACTCTACTCTACATTTAGGTTTGCAATAGACAGCTGTAATCACGTGCCTGAATCACTTTCTGAACTAAAATTAAACTTGCATCTAGATAAAAATCAGTGAACCATATGTTGGTAACAGCCGACTCTCCATGGAAGGAGAGCCAAACCGGTGATTTACGAAAACTGAACTCCACTTCAGTGACACTAAAATAATAAAAGGATTTATGAATAGTTTCTCTCCTTGTTACACCCAGATTACTGTGTCATCTGGGTAAGGCTGAGGATTTAAGAGTATTTCACCTAAACTAATAAACCTATTTACTGAATCTGAACTAAGTGCTGAAGTTGACTTCTAATGAGTGTTGACTGATCTTGGCAAATAAGTGAATTAGATGACACATACCTGAGCCAGACAAGTCATCACTAGTCAGCATGTCTCCAGGGACAGAATGAAGAAAAATGGTTTCTCAGCTTATTTTATTTTGAGGGATCACCACAAACGCTCACGCTGATAACAGCATTATCTTGACATCCTTTCAGAGCTGTTCTAGCGCTGGTAATATCTTGTCTTGTTGAGACTTTTTTTTTAACAAGTTAAAAAATGAAGCCATTTTAACAGTTTATTTTATTTTTATCTATCCAAACACTTATAACACACTCATCACCCCCGCGTTTGTAAGCCTGAGATTTGAGTGTTGTCACACAAAGGATTAGTGAACAAATCCCACAGGGCCTGAAGTGCTCCACGTTGAACAAAGAGTTTCATCGCTGGTTTCCAACATAGCAGCTCTGGGGTGGCAAGGGCGGCTCTACTCCAAGGGTTGCTGAACTGGGGGTCAGAGTATCCAGCTGGTTTGACTCAAGCTCTTCCTGACACCCTGTGTTACAAGGACAGGCGTAACATCTCTCCGTCTCAATCTCCAAGCAGACTGGAAATCTCTCAAAAGCTATGCCTAAGAAGCCTGTCTCTGTCATTACTGCCTACGAAAAATGCGCAAAATATCACTAAAAGGTTCAGGGTATTATGGCATCTAATTGCTTCTACCAAAACCAATGCTGTAACGTCACAAGCACTGTCACTCTCATGAAATGAAAACAGGAAAAATAATCCTGACCTGAAGAAACGTAAAATCCTGTGCATTTGAAAGATTTGCTGCTTTCACTCAGTTGAAATGAGAACATGAAAAAAAATCATTTTCACTTCCCTGGTTTGATGGGAAGTCACTTGTGCTTCAGCTCAGAACCAAACATAGCACTTGTCCTGTGCATCTATGCTGATCTCCTGACCCCAGCAAAACTGGAAGAATGGAAAAGGCAATCTTTTCAGGTGTACCTTTCATCACAGAAGTAATATGGCAGAATTACAGATTTACTGCTCTTCAGATCTCTTGTTTTCTTAGATGTTCTGACTTTTTAAGTCAACAGTTTTAAGACTGCACTTACTTGGTTCAGAAAGACTTGGGAGACATACTCAACCTCTCCACATCAGCAAACGCAGAACTTCATTCAGAAGTTCAGTCATTGTACCCAGTCATAACTTAAGTTACTTTCATAGGGGCTTATGTTTGTACTGTTTCAACCTGGTTTTGGTGAAATTTATAGCCACTGGCCGCCCCTAATTTACTCCATAGTTTAGCTGAATTTAGAATACAGAGAATTCATATACTGGGTTAGACAGAAGTGTTGTTTCAGCCAGATAAACCAGGCCTTCTGTAGAACTTTTTAGGTGTGAAATCAGAATGACAGCAAGATAAACTCTTCCAAAATAATACACAAAGGTTCAGCCTTATTTTCATTTGCAGAAATTGGAAGCTCCAATGACAATAGATTTAAAAAACCAAACCAAACCAAACCAAACTCCCGCTTTTTTTGGCAAGGATAAGTATTAAAAGACAGATCATTTGGAACACGACACTGCTTGGACCACATCATGCTACTGACCATATTACCACACAGGAAGCTGAAGCTCTTCAAAGGTTATTTTAAAGACATCAGAAACATGTGCCGCCTAATTTACTGATATCTTCTTAAAAGTAACTACATCTGCTAAACCTCTTTGTTCAAAGGACGTGGCTCATTTGTTCCCTAGACATTTTCATCTGTGCTCTATATTAGCTTGAATGATCATAAAAAAGCAAGTATTACCTACCATGATATTTTTTTTTATAAGTACACTGTGAGATGGTCCTGAATTTCTTTTGAACTATCCCTTTTGTTACCTGCATATTTCCCAGGTATCTAGAATGTGAGGCCAAAAGTTCTGGTAAAACAGAAAAAAGGACTTGATGCTGGAGAGGTGTTGGAGGAGGAAATTAGCGTGTCCTTTGCATACGAGCATCAGACAACCTAGAAAAAGTAGAAGGGGTCGAGGTTTCCTCTAATTGAAACTTACTATCCAGATAAACTTGCACACATCTAACCTTTGTTCTCTTACTACAAAGCTGTTCAATTACACATGGAAAAATGGAGCCCAATAAAAGCTATGGCATCTATTCACACCACAGGAATCCAGTTTAATTATTCCCACTAGGAGATATGAAGTATTTCCTTATGCAAATACTGGACTCTCAGAACACTGACATCAAGGACTCACACTGTATTTTCCCCCACAGGGAAGAAGTATAAAAAGTGTGGCATTTTACACTCAATTTAAGCATAGTATTTTCTGATGATTCTGCTAGGAGATTAAAAAGGAAAATCTGTAAGTTTTCAGAAAAGTCCTTGCAGATTTCCTAAGGTGAAATACGCATCCGTACAATGGATTAATACAAAATGCAACTATTCCTGTAAACACTGACAGAAATGTAACACAGAATGCTCTGCATTCATTCATGGATTTGCCATCACGATACTAACTTTCTGCTAGCACCAAGTATTTTAGTACTGCGTCCCACCATTAGCTATGCAGTTACAAACTAAATATATATATACATATATAAAAGTTAAAGACCAAGAATTAATTTCTAAAGAAATGCCTGACAAGTGGCAAGAAATGTCAGTTTTAAAGAGGGTACATTGCTTGCTAATGGCATGATCAAGGCAAAAGACATTTATGGTGGCACAAGATTCAAAACTGAAGCTTCAACGTAAGCCAAATTAATATTTACTGCCAAACACTGATTCTAAACTCTAAATAGAGGAGTTTTATCCCTGTTCTCTGCCAGTGCTCCACCTTTGACCTTGCCCATGGTCACCTCCATGTCCCCTTTCATCAGCTGATCTCACAGGCCTCCTTTTCCACTTCAAAGTTATTTCCAGTATCTTCTACTGGTCCATTAAACTGAGCCAGTCTCCAAGCAGTGCCTGTAGACTGGCAACCTGTGCTCCACTACAGAGCTTGGCTGCTCAGAATCCTCTAAACTATGTACTCTAGAAATTAAAGTGTCTATTTCCCATATTTTAAAATAAATAAAAAGAGTAAATATGAGGAGGAAAAAGGTTCTGAATCTACAGAATACCATATAAAAAGTTCCTTGCATCTCCCCATGTCTACAGATTATACGTGAAGCCTCCTGAAACAGCAACTGAGTCCTAAAGCACACATCTGTCATGAGCAAAAGCTTTTATTCGGTGACAGAAAAAGTAAATAGATTTTAAGAAAGAAGCTGTCCATCTGCATGAAAAATCTCTCTTATTTGATCTTGGGAGGAAAAAGTATCATGATTGGGCTGTATATAAAAAAATATAATGTCAAAGTTTAATTTTGGCACAAAAATGGGATTTACATTGTCCTCCATGCTGTGATGGCAATCCAAACATTCTGACTTTATACCAGTAATGGTTTGGTTACAGATTACACTTATAAATAAAAGTAAATTGATTCTCAGTGCCAATGGTGAATGAAATTTATCCATATGTGAATTATATGTATGCATATACACATACGCACGCGCACGTGTTAAACCAAAGTACTAGAGCTAATGTAGGGTCTTCTTTCAGCATTATATTCAAAGGAACACGTGAACATAAAAAATCTTTTAAATGTAACATTTTGAACTTGATGTATCATTTTTAAAGAAGCTGGATAAATGAAATGCTTCAGACAAATGTGGTAGATTCACCAGTTTAACTTCTGTACAGAGACATATACACATAGCTTAAAATTGCTACCATGTGCCAAGTAAACTTCTACAGATGTTCAGCAGCAGACTTCAAAGAAACTGCATTGTATCTTCCTCTACATGTACCAGCCAAATATAGAAAACCAAAGAAATGTCAAGATATCAAATGAACTGTCCATTTGCTGATGTTCAGATAAATGAAAGATGCAGGACTGGTAATATTATTTCTTTCCTATTACTTGAATTACATTCAGCCAATGCTCTGCAGTTATTTTGAGCTTACATTGTGAGGCATTCCAGCTAAACTATGACATGCTTTAAAGTGACTTTTCCCTTTGGCTTTCAAAAGGGTATTTCTACATTCATAGTACACGCATGAGATACTCTTCTGAGAAACTGCACACATAGAAACTGTCTCTCTTTCTCAGCATTATAAGTATTACAGAGAGAAAACATACTCTTGTTGGGGTTACTTCTGCAAATTTAAACACAAAAAGCATTTAAGCATTGTGCTTGGAAGAGCCAATAGCGTCCTAGATAAAGTATGCCTAAATGAGATGGCACCTCTGCCCCAAAGGGTCTGCTTTTATTTTTTATTGCTTTGAAGATACGTATATTGCAAATTCATCTAATAAATCTAAAAATCTTGTAATGAAGCCTGGAACTGTATGATAAGTTTAATTCATCATGTCCTGTTGACCTGTTCTATACTTCTGTGCCCACTAATCCCTAATGCCACTTCTATCATTTGTAATTTTCAACCATTTGAAGATCTTCAACCATTTCTTAAAAATAAAACCCGCCCCCCTTCATCAGGAAATACTTCCACTCTTTCTCTCCGCTGTGGATTTTCCATTTACATCTTTATCCCCAAAACACTCCTGTGCACAGACTCCAAATTACATTTCCCTAAGGCACAGGACAAGCAATGTTCAGTCCTGGAATAGTGACAGGTTTAAAGTATAATATTTCACAGCCCATTAGGGCTGGAGAGGCTTTTTAGCATTTGGTGATCTACAAATTCCCTTTTCAATAAGACAGATCCGCCTCTACTCTAGGTTATTCATTTTTCTATATATGCATGTAAACACATATATACACACAGGTATATACCAAGCCTAATGCATATCTCTTTATATGCATCACGTTTTCAACAGCAAAAAAAATACAGCTTTTTTATGCAAAAGCTGTACTAGACAACTGTTAAAGGTTTCTACAATTCATTGCTTGTAATTTTCCTTTCGCTTCCAGTTCCATGCTGGGAGATTTGTTCTATAAGAGGAATCCAGTGAGGCAAACAAAGAGCTGAGAAATAACATCAATGCAACTGAGAAACAATTCAAGACAGTTTTATGAAGCTGGATTTTTTTTTTTCCCCATGCAAGTTATGTGGTACATGGAGAATTCATGGTATTTTGGTATAACATAAAGGTTTTATTCGCCTTTCCTCAGGATGAACTGCAGAAATAATGTACAGCTTTCATATGCAGTGCCATCAAACGCTCTTGCCAATAAAAATTACTACCAACTCGTCATGATTTCTTCCACTCTTAAAACTAAAATTTCCTCTCATATAAAATAGACTATATTTATTACTACTGAAAAATTACCAATTTTTTTTTTTACTTTTTTTTAATAAAAACACTCTTTTGTGAATAGTGAAATTAATAAAACCCGATTTCTTATAGATTCGTGTCTCATAACTAGTTACTCCAGTATCTAACAAGGTGGCAACTTAAACTGTAGCTTTTCGCTAGTTAGGTCATTTACAACAGCTCTGTCCTCTGGTGTCTCCTAAAGGCTGAACTCACGCACAGTACTTCCTCCGAGGTGTCTTGCTCTCTGGCTTTCTCACCTAGATGTCTGCATTTCAGGAAACGTACAGGAATGGAACATCTGAGGAACCAGGCTTTCTCTCACCCTTTCAGATCTGTCTGAAACCGGCCAGTGAATTAAAAAGTCTGTAGTTGTGGGAAACACTCGCATGTGGCTGCACGTGTGCACGCACACCCAGGCACACACAGTGTAATCACATAAACCTCATTTCCTTCGGAAACCAGGCTAAAAATGACACAGCAACAGCAGATGTGCATGCAGTTATGAAAAGCAGCTGCATGAGTTTGCCATGAAACAAACAAATATAAGATCAGCATGCATATAGGCTCCTTTAACAAAGCTCAATTGGCAAGCCTTTGAAATATTTACATAAATATTTTAAATATCCTCTTTCTGTGGGGTAGAGGATGTACATCTTGACATCAGCACATGTAAGGCATGTTTCTTATTTTCTCTGGGTCAAAAACCCACTGAAGTCAATAGAAGCTTTATCTCTGACTTTTAAATCTACAGTCAGGATTTCTTTTTATGAGTGCATTGATAAACTTTATCTGGGTGTGCCCATATCTCCCCTTTCCCTGGCTGCACTGACATAAATAACAGGTCTGTATCTTCTCTGCACCACACATGAATATTTTTGAGGCATTCTAAAACCTACCACCGACAAAATACGTATAAAAATCTTCATAACAAAATGAATCAGAAACCAGAGACATTTGGAAGCAAATATCACCACAAAATAGCCTACAGTCTTAACTAGAGAGATGAGCTTTTCACTGCTTCTGACAATGAAAAGCACTTTCTGCTCTCTCTGACCAATATAAGATCCATTAAGCAAACACTTCGTTACATCCAACTTCAAAAGCCATCTGGAAATTATATTGTGGCATGTGTCATCCTGCTAATATAAAAACAGAGGACTGGGAGGGATCTTGAGGGGTAAAAGAATCCAGCCCCTCTATGCACGAGACATTTAATCCCAAGAAGTCTACAGCATACCTACTTTTTATACCCCACATTTCTTCTCTCAAGTGCTTCAGAAAGCTCAAGAAGCAACCAAAGCTAGTGCCCTAATTGGCCTTCCCCCCAAGACATCTCATGTTCAAGAATCTATTTCAAATATTAGTTTATACATGGCTTGACATTACTTTCCAGCACATTACAGGAGCTATATTTCTTCTTCAAGTACTCCTCAAGGAAAGCTTACTGTATGGAACTTGCATAGTTTGAATGTTACAGTATTAAAGACAATATTAGTTGCTGGTTTTATACTGCTTCCAGATGTAAATAAAGTTAATCAGCTTCTGTGGCAAATGTAGTAAAAGATTAACAAAAATGCTACTACACTTTGAAATACTTTTAAGAAGGGCTCAGTTTTGCAGTGTACTGACCATATTCATAGAAACATGGAATACCAGGCTGGAACGGCCTCAAGCTCTGAGTAAAGTGTGATGATAACTTCTTCATCTCTGCTGGTGATACCCTTGTTGATGTAACCCAGCATCCTGTGGGCCTTCTTTGCCATAGCTGCACACTGCTCACTCATACTGAGCTTGTTGTCCATCAGGACCAGGTCTCTTTCCAGAGAGCTGCTCCCCAGCCGGGTCAATCCCAGCCTACGGTGCAATCCTGGATTATGTTTTCCCAGGATCAGGACCTTACACTTGCCTGTTGAACTCCACACGGTTCTCGTTAGCCCACTCTTTCAGCCTATTCCAGCTACCTCACAGGCTGCTGCCCCAAACCTGGCATTTTTGCTTTTTTTATGGAGCAAGGCTCAAGTAAAACTCAATCACCTCTGTAAGGGAGATCTAGGTAAAAGTTATAAATGATGAAGAGATGAAGAACAAGGTGTATTCAACATTGAGTGTACTGGCAGCCATATATCCTTGGGCTGTGAACTGATAAAGACTTAGGTTGCACATGAAGCACAGATACTCTACAATATGAACTTCTCAGTGTTCCGAAAACAAATAGCATAAGTCTAGTACAAACTTGGTGATTACTGGCCTAGATAGTATAACCAGGATTAGTTATCTAAACTGAAATGCCTTCAGCTTACTCTGAAGTACTAAGTACTGCTTTGTTATTTTAGAAAGCTTTAGAAAGCTTCAGAAAGTCATGTGCTTTTGCCAGTATAATTTCTATTTGAACAGACAGTATCATTTCTATTCTATGTAGAAGAGAGAGTATTTTTCTGCATTTGAATGAATGGATAAAGCAGTTGTTGAGACAAGGCCTCCTAAACTGAACGCAACTCTGTAAATATCTGTGTGCACCCCCATTTGAAACACCAGTTTTACCAGTTTTTCCCATTCTGTTACATTCTTTGTCAAAACACTGGGGGCACAAAGACAATTTGATTCTTATTAAGAATTTGTATAGTAAATGTTTCTTACAATATTGAAATTTAAGGTACTTGAATGGAGGTAACTGCAACTGAGTGCTTTGACCAGTAAAATACATGCCACCTCTGAGGCGAGTACTCATGTTTTATTTACTTAGGAAGGCCTGGATACATTGTGAAGGCTATTTGCTGCAAGTGTTTAGCTGATAAATCAGAAATACAACTAGAAGCCAGTAATCATCTAAGGAGGTTCTGCTGAGAAGTTCTCTCCAGTGCGCATGCTTGAACAATGTTATCAATGTTTCTTGTTGAGAAAGATTACTAGTACTCAATCTTCTTTAGTGCTCGGGAACTGTGCTCTAATTGCATCTTGATAATTTACTATTTTTCAGTATCAATTTTAATTTGTGCAAGCACACGCCTATTCTTTTACTTTGCTTCATGTCTATAATCTTGTCACAAAACAACATGATCCAAAAGTCATCAAGCACATTATTTCTTAGGACGATATCCCCCCTCCCCCCATTGAAACATGTAAATATTTATCTGGTGGCTTTTGTCCTTCCTGATGTGTTTTGGACTCTTCAGATCCAGGATGTGGTTTTTAGTTTTTACACTGATGTCAGATCAATGAAACACAATCTCCACTGAAGCATGCAAACTGATACACAACTGCACGTAACAGAACACAAGGCCAGGAGCACCCCATGAACTCCTGAAGACAGTTATCTATCCATATGAAAAAGTTTAGTAATACTCGATAGAATTTATTTGAAAGAGAGGGAAAAAAAATTGCCTCCAGTTGTTTTGGTTGGTTTCAGTATTGTATACTCAGACATACAGAAAATGTTAGGAGTTTCCATACTATGCATTTCTCTGCAGTGAAACACACACAAATGCTTTTATGCATCAAAATGTCACTTCAACCCCTCTCTAAAGTAGAAGTAATGACTGCATTTTTTTTTCAGTTTGAAAAAGCAAAACTAAAACAAAACCTAAAATGAAAGAAAAGTTCTATTTCCTTAGTGAATCCTTAAAGTAAAGCAAATACAACTGCATCTGCTCCAGGATCTGGCACATCCTGGATCAGCTTGCCAGGGCTTGGCTGCTTAATTAACTAGAAATAAAAAACATACAAATATATAAAAATATTTCTGGCTTCTGTCAAAATCGTTTTCCCTTCTGGAAGCCTTCCCAAAAGCTGTGGTTCCTGAAGCCTTTTTGTCTATGGACAGCTCAGACATCTCTGGGCTAGCTTGCTTTCTGCGGACCTCTAGATTTCTTTGCTGTGCTTCTTGGATCGCGTTCCCAAACACACTCATAAGCTTTCTCACAACTCCTGCCTTTCCAATGCTCTTCTGGTTTCTGAGCTGATTCTGGCACCAGTTTTTTCATAGTTCCTTTCCAACACTGAGTCAATCTGTGGCGCAGGTCTCAGCACAGCAGCTACCTTCATCTTCCTCTTATTTTAACTAGTAGTATTCTGCTTAGCATCTTACACAAGGCCAAACTTTGAAACTAATGACTGAGGTCAGCAGCAGCTTTGTTCCCTTTTGCCTGGCATTAAGGAATCCTCTGAGGCTCATTCCTCCTCTTTAATGCTCAAAATGGATGGATTCTTTTCACCTTTCCATCATGTTTTTAAATAGAAGTTTCTACTTAGATGGCAAACTCACCCACTATGAAAACAGTTGCAGTTTGATAACAAAATATGGCACAATGTACTTGAAAGACTGGAGCTTGCTTCAGATTTCATCTACTGAAAAATATCAGTCACTCGCACATGCACACTTTCTTTGTCTTTTTGTAACCACAGAATTCAATGCAGCTATGTAACAATGAAGTGAATCTGACTTTGGATCCTAATGTTCAAAATAAAATAGCCTAATCCTTGCGTCATTCTTCTGATTTGCATCTACTCGACCACAGTGAAATGGAAAGAAGCCAGGAACTCTTCTATGAAACCCGTGCTGATAATGAGGTTACACAAATTAGAGGAAGAGTAACTTAAAGGAAGTCAGGAAAGAAAATGTATTTGTTGTAAAGGCAAGATATCTGACTTATAAATCCAGCAGTATTTATATACAATAATTTTGCCTGCTGCTGTTACAGGAAGATCTCTAAAGCAGAACCAGTTTCTAGTGACAGCTCTTCCCTATCAATTAGAACAAAAATCATTCATACTATAATTTTCCTGTGCTACCAAATATCTGGTAAGTTTGGGATTTAGCAACAGTCACAAAGCCACTGCTGAAACCCTGAGATAACACAGAACTCAGCATATGTCTAACTTCAAGAGTGTAAGGAGTTCAGGTGGAGCACAAGTTGGGCCGGCACGTATTAGCAGTTCAACGTGGTATTTTATGCTTTTGAATACTGAATATGCTAGTACCACCATGACTAAACAAGTCTTCCTTTACGGTTCCTTACACAGCTTTGTCATTGTTGCGCATTACAACACAACAGTTTGTATCCTATCAACCTTACTTTCATGCATTCCTCATTAAAATGCTGTAACTATACCTGAATAAAATATTTTCAATTAGTGAATCATTTCTGTAACCCCAAATTGTCCTATCATATAAAGACGTGTACAAGATTAGGAGTTGAAGTGAAATCTGAAATAGGATTCTGGCATTTGAGGGTTATTTGTCATAGGGAGATTCATGCTGTATCAGCCATTTTATATATGGCTACAAGGAAACATCTGCGAAGTCTAACAGCTGATAAAGAGTAACCTGCCCTGCTACTAAGAAAAGGAAGACTGCATTGTATTCAAAGGCTGCAGATAAGACTTAATGAAATGAGATTTCATAATGGAGAAATGATGGATAGCATTGACTTAATATATTCCACATACACTAAGCATTAAGATAATGTTAAAAATAACCTTAAGCTGTTGTGCTTTTCCTTCTCTCCCCAGGTATTTGCAGCCTCACATAAAATTTAACAATTTTAAACAACTCCCAATATCAGCTTCTCCAGAGATGCTATTTCTCGATTAAGATTGTGTGATTCCCTCCTCCTCTGCCACCCATGGTTTGGCAAGCATTACTAGAACACATTATTTTAACCAGGATAGAGCATGTAGGCTCTGAAAGGGCCTCGGGATATTAGCTTTGCTGGTCATTTTCACAGAGAAGAGGTTAAGCCACATAAATTTTAACAGTACTCTTGCTGGTCATTTCAGAGGAAAGCAAAGCTAGGTGGTGGCATGGAGAAGAAGGATGGAATTCATAGAGGAGAGAGGAAAAAAAACAACCAAAACTTCAAAGACTTTTCACTGGCAATAAACAAGCTTGATCTCTTGGAGAAGGGTATTCTTTTCTAATACTGTAGCTCAAATGAGCCCCATTTTATAGAATGATCAATAAAATGGTGAATCCTACAGCAGAAGAGGGAGCCTAAATGACACTAAAGAATGAATCCCCATAACTGCAGCAGTAGTTCACTTTTAGCTAAGTCTCAAATCAAATGCATTTGCACCTACATACTCATTTAACTCCTCTGCAATTCTGTTTAGCAAAGACCTTGCTTTACACCTCTCCACCAGAATCATGAAACACACATACATTAAGGAAGACCCCCATACTTCACCTAGGTAAAGCTACATGGCAGGCTTTAGTTTCTGAGCTATTAAGACATGAATTTCAAAGCAAACAGAAAACTCAGAGACAAACAGAACTTCAACTCCAGATCAAGCCTGTCGCACCACAGCCCTTCACAATATTTGCAGCCTTGTCAACAGTTTTCCTTTCAAAGTAGACTGCTGAATCCAGACTTTAATCTAAAACATTTTATTTGGCCGGGAGCTGCTGCTTCTCAACCAAATCCTAATTGCGCCAGGGTTTTTTTCTTGTCCCAGTAACTCCAAGTTGTATTCTTGAAAAGATTGTTAAATATGTTACAAGACTTGTCCTTCACAGCAGTGATATCAGACTAGTAAGTAAAGAAGCTTTCATCATGTAACAACTTTTAGTTGCCAGCTTTTTTTACTGCATATTAGTGAATAAAATGGGATAACCATGTGTTGTACAAGTATAACTGGATGAAGTGATCAGTATGGCTGGCTTCCGCTTGTGCAGCTTTCATAGCCACGCAAATCAGTGTACATTTGCCTAAATGCTCAGTAGTTGTTAGATAACTGAACATGTGTTTTGGCATTGGCATTTAAAAACCATTAAAACCACTGAAGGTCAATACTGCTCCTAGAAATGCCAAAAGGGAAGCATGGTACCAACATTTCTATATTGCAAAAAAGTAAAAATGGAAGGAAAAAACCTGAAAAAGCCTAAGCCATGTAAGCAAATGCATCTGGTGAAAAAATTGTTCTGCAAAATGCATTGGAAAAGTAACCTTATTTTGCAACTACTTTCATAATTCAGCTCTTATGTTACCCGTAATGCTCCCAGGTCTGTGAGGGACAAAGGGAAGTTTGCGTCCAAAAAAGTGATACATCTGGTTTTAATTGCTTTTTGCAGGGAAGTCGGAGTCCAATGTAAAGAAAAGTCATTCCAAACTCCAGCTTGCAAACCCGGTTTTCACGTGAAAATTTCCAATAAAAAAGCAGCAACAGATGTGGCTGAGGCTATTAACTTGCTGGGGACATTTTTTTTTCAGCTTGCCCACTTCCAATCAACTGCCATCTACTTCTTCCTAATCAACACTTCAGTTAGCTCAGTCAAGACTTCCCCCACAAAATCCCTTCCCACAAAGAATCAGCTGTACAATGTCCAATACTTTCCTTTCCTTTCAGTTCTCTTTTTATATTCCTGATACTTTTCCTTTTATTCCTGAAATCATAGCTTTGATAAAAAGTATCATTTTTAAATGAGGTCATGAAGCGTGGTATCCAGCTATTGCCCAGCAACAAACACTTAACCAGAGCAAAAGAACTCAACTTTAAACTTCTGTAAAATGTAACTAACATTTTCTTAGTTCAATTCCTTGGTCTTGGCTACAGTAATAGTAACTCAGAGCATGAGGCACAGTAAGTCTTCACTTACAGAAGCTGTATGCAGTGGCACAGTACAATTTCAGCACCCTCAGAATAAATGCTTTTTCTTTAACCAAATTCATGTAAGAATTTCCATAACTGAGGAATATCTGCTTTTACAAACTCTATTCTTCTGACTACCCATAATGTGTTTAATTCTGCAAGGGAACCATTCTTCTGTGCGTGGAAGGCAGACTTATGCAAAACTAAATGTTGGGGCCAACGTAAAGGTTAGCAGAGGATATGGGAAGAAGCGTTCTAAAATTTAAGGAAGAAGAAACGTGATGTGAGAGATAATGAAGATATTAGTAGAGGAACAAAGTAAAATAACATCACATAATATTCTGAGCTTAAGCTAAGCTTTTCAGGCCTGAGTGAATAAATAAATACACCAAGCATACACTGAACAAACCAGCTTCGCCAGGTGAACTTTCACAGAGCACAGACAACTAGCTTTACAGAAGGTAGTTATTATTAGGTCAAAATTTCTTGTCAATCTATACATATAAATATTTAGTTTAGTCCTTACGATTCACAAAATATCTGGATTGTTACCCTCTGTGATAGATACAGAATAAGCAATAAAGCACAGGAATTCAGTTACAATGCTAATACATTCTGGAGTTGCAAGCAACAATTAGAAAATGGAATCTGAGTGAACTCCCTCCAGAACAAATCTTTACTTATATTTTCAACAAAAGCATGGATGTGATGGTTGAAATACGGAGTGAAGGAAAAATGGTCTATAAACCTACATTAATCCATGTTTATGATTTCTTCAGATTGCATTACCTGTTACGTACTTGGGGCAGAAAATACACATCTTTCAAATCCTTTATATCTATTTTTCTCACATAATATTAAACCTGTCCAACATTTGGGATTTCAAAACAGCACTTCATATATAACCAGGACCCAAAGAAAAAATCCCAAACAAAAGGAAATTAAATAGAAATACAAATACTGCAAATGCTGATTTAAAATGCAACCCCTTGATAATTTATACCAGAGGCTCATTGTAATCTATGATCTACTTAATGTAATGTAGGTATATTGCTTTTAATGTAAGAGCATTTACCAGTAAGTTGCAAGTGAACACAAGGATATGAAATGCTCTGGAAAAGTAGTAGGGCTTTCCTTTTATGCCTGTTCTTACCACAACATACATACCACCATGTAGATCCCTGCTTTGGTGAGATGAGACCACCAGACTATAATGAACAGATGCTTTAGTTCAATGATACTTTTTCTGTGCTGAAACATTTTGGTAAAGAAATAATTCCAACTAAAAAAATATATAAATAAATAGAAAGAGAGTTTCTGAATTTGAATACTTGACTCAGAGAATATAATATGTGAAAAAAATAGCCCAAAATTGATTTGATGAGTTCACAGTATAGCAAGCCAAATCCATAGGAGTAGTATATTTAAAGACAATTCGAGAACTGCTTTTGCTGTCCTTCGGAAGCAAGTGCACTCTGTTCTCTTAAGCTTTAGCATAAAAAGGAAAAGAAGAGAGAAAAAGGCAAAATTCCAAAGGTTTTCAGATATTTTTCATGTAAACATTTCTAGTTCTTCACTGGCCATTCACAATGTATGTACAATTCTTCTATTTGAGTGACTTAGAATTGTGACTCTCATCTGACATCCTCAATCTAAGAAAGGAGTATGTGTTGCGAATAATTACGTTGTCAGCTATGCATTCTCAGTTGATCTGAAAGCACAAGTAGAAAAATCAAATTAACACAGTAATAACTCAGTGGCCAACACAGACTTCTTTCAGGTTATTCAGGAAACATTCCTAGTAACTTTAACACACTTTCAAAAAGAAAATCCAGGATGCAACTGGCTGATATCTTCCCCTTTGGAGACTGCAGACAAATATATCTCTTGAGCTAAGAGGCTGGCTAAGAGGCTGGAAATATCAATGTTTATGGACTACAGCAGTAGAAGAACAAGAAAAAAACCAGTTGCTTATAAGAACACGGCAGCCATCAGACATTCGTTAATGTGCTATAACGGGCTACCAAAGTTCAGTAAATATCATATAAGCCTTTCTGCTCCCTTGAAAGAAAGGCATACTGCCTTGTGACATAATGACAAGTACATACCGAACAGGGATTTTGGTATCCACAAATTCTTTCAAGAACAGCAGCACTGCCTCCCTCATGCCCTCAGACCAAGGTTACAAACCACTTGACCAATGGAACTGGCTTGACACGCAATATATCCCTGCTGTTACTTTTGTTTTCTGTGCCTCTGTCACTCTTTCCTTGCAGCAACATTCAAATCTCCATTCACCTAAACAGTAGGAGGGGAGCGTCACACACAAACAGACTTCAGGTCTGAAAATAAAACAGGCGTATGGGCAAGAGGCTTGTACTTGTGCTTTACAGTGACCAACGCCAACAATCCAAAACTAGTTAATGTTACGTTATGCAAGCTGTACTAACGCACCCACCAGGACGGTGGATTAAATATTTACAGTGCTTATCTATAGTATTTTTTTGAGCAAACAGCAGCAGAAGCCAGAGAAAATAGGTTTAGAGCAAGAAGCTTTGCAGGTTCTAACTTTAGGGAAGAGAACCAGGCTCTCTTCTGTCCATAGAAGTCTCTATTGCCTAACAGGAAAAAACCATGCAAACAAGAATTATTGCTTCAATACCTACCTACCTACACATTTGTTTTAAGGTAATTACTTAACTCTACACTTTTAATTTTATCTGTATACAGGCATTTTCTCTAATCAGAGATGAAAATAAGTAGCTGAAAAGAAGAAAATCTTATGGTCTAGAGAAAAGTCAAAAGACTTGAGCATCACCTGTGTGAAAGGATTACGTTAAAGGATGGCCATGCAATAAGTCAACTACAAATATATTCTCTTTTCAACTCTTCTCCTTCTTCCACAAATACAACTTCTAGACAGCTAAAATGAGCACAACTTGAGCGTGTGAGATCTCCCATGATGTCAATGTGCCTACACTCAGCATGATGCTTGAGAAATTCCCTTAAACACACTGTTAATAAAAGCCATGAACTGAAGCACACCAGGAAAGTGCTCAATTTTCTCTGAGTTTCAAGATGTAAAATTTGGGCTTTCTGCTAAACCTGAATTACATTTCTTTTTTTTAATATAGATTACCCTATGCCCCTTTATTCACAATAATTTTATATTCTGATGATTTGATTTACTTGGAGAGCTTGGTCCATTTGCTAGACTATGATTTTGTTCCTGCTTACTTTTGCAACCCATAGTCTCTATTACTCTGTGACCATCATCACTGAGGAATGTGCTTTGTTCTTTTGTTGTAAAAATAAATAAGTAAATTCCACAATTCTATCTTTGTTGGTTTTGTTTCTTGTCTTTTTAGTTAACATTCAGGATCTAATAATCCCCATTTTCTTTCCCTAATGTCCTTTTCTATCTAAAAAACCTAATACTTTAGCATTTCTCTGTTTCTCATGTGGTTGTAACAAAATACAGTGGGAAATCCTTAATTTTATAGCTTCATAATTAAGATAAGTGGAGATGAATAAAGGTGCTCCTATAAAACTAAAGAACACCAAAGAAGTATTTGTAATTAGTATGAGCTCATAAAGATTTTACAAAGAAAATGCACATTTTTATACATTATAAAACATTCTTCTAAGGCCAATGCAAATTAATATTTACAAATTATTCTGAATCTTTTTCTCTACATATACAATAGTTCACTTGTTAACAGTGACATATTTATCTGGCCTTGCCCAGTTGTAGGAAAAAATTATGTCAATTTTCCCTCAGACTGCCTTCCTATTCTGTCACACGCATTATTTCATGAAACATGAGTCCAAATGTTCTGTTTCTTTTCAATTTCCTTTCACCACAAATTCCAGAGTCCCCCTCTCCACGGCTTTTAGTAACAATTCAGCCTTTCTAGTCTAATGGCAAAAACTCAGTACTGCTGTGTTTAATCAGGCTACTTTTCACTTCTATGTCTTCAATACTGAAGATTCAACCCTTTGTTAGAGTCACTTCTTGCCAGGTCAGAAATTATACCTATGATTCTACGTTAAGCACCTACTCTCCTAAGAAACAGCAAGGCTTGGCAAGATGTCTGCAAAACACAGAAAACTCACACATAAGGGGAAAAAAAAGTAATGGATTTTAATAAAGAACATCTTTTAGAAGTTGCAATAATCAAGTACTCAGGCACTTCTAAAAGACTCAAGTGACTCTGTACTGGGATATGGGCCATTAGAATTACAGTTAATGCAAAGGTACCCCGTATTACTTGGAAGAGAGAAGGGGAAAAAAAAAAAGTGATGTTTAAATAATGGGAGGGAACATCTTTGCCTCTTTCTTTTCCAAATTAAAGAACCCTTCCACAGTTGGTTCAAACCATCTATGACTACAAGTCTGTGTCAGCCTCCTGAGAGCTGAATGAAGGTCCAAAGAAGCTGAGTTCAAATTAACATCACAAAACTGACATGATCCTCATACTTCCTAACTTGAAGAGCTCACAAACACAAGATATGACAGACTACAAACAAGGGGACACCACTTACTGATGCACTGAGGAGAAAATCATCATTAGTAAGTGGATTTTCTCTTCTCACTAGCAGCAGTTTTTGAATGGTTTGTCCTGTGGACAACATACTGCAAACTCTAACCTCCGTGTGACAAAATGAGTCACAAGTACTCGGGCAAATCCTAATAAAAGTGAAGAATGGAAAATATTTTTATTAGAAGAAATAGTTGTCTTTCACGTACTGCAGAGAGGCAAATCCCCAAGCTTGTGATACAGTTTGATACAGACCGAATTGGCAAGTCTTACACACTGCCTGTTCTACTCATTTAATAACATCCTAGATTGTGAAGCACAACCACACTTCGTCAGCCACATGTATTGATCCCAAAGGAGTGGAACATCCAAAAGAATGCCATATACTGCTAGAAACTACACATGTAAATAGAATATAGCAACCAGTATGCAAGAGAAAAGAAAACTAAAACTCCTTTGCATACGTGGTCCAGCTGATGCTGTGAAAACTAGTGCTCTAAAAATCTCTTACGACCTTTCTTTTGTTACCAAGCACCAGCGTATGCAATCCAAGTGAGCTATGCAAGCTGTGAGACACAGGGGATATGCATTTTGAATTCTGCGCTCATATAAATGATTCAGGTCCCCATTCCCACTGAGAGAAGAAAGACAAACCCCTGAGTGGACACCTGAAGCCTACTTCTGTGGACTTCATATTCATCACCAAAGACCGGCTGCCAGTTGCAGATTCCCTTCAATCAATACTCTAAACTTTAGGTTCTTTTGATCTACATCCCACTGTTGGTAAGGAATATACTGCGTGGAGGTATGTTCTAGAGATAGCCTCCACTACAAATTGAAGAGATCGTAAGTAGATTTCAGACAGCTCAACATAAAGAACAGGAACACAGTCTGTTTCATTGGATTGCGTCCATTTTAGGACTCTGTTCCAAAGAACCAGATGTTTGGTTTTAAAATATATACATTAAGCTCAAAACTGGTTACTGAAATGAACAGCAGTTCTAATTCAGATGTTTGTAAACACAGAGAGGTTATGCTGAAAGATATAAAGGCATTTAAAAATGCTGTATATATTTGTGTATGGCTATCTGCATGTAAACTGGCCTCAAGTGTTATGCTTTGATTAATTCCTAAAAGAGAAACTTTCAAAACTAACGGTAATTTACAGTAACAGCAAGCACAGAAATCACATAGGAAAAAAGGTTTACCTATGGGTTATTTCTTCAAAACTGGGGGTTTAGCTCACACATCATTCCTTCTGCAATATCACTAATTTCTAAGGGCATGGATCATAGGATCATAGAACAGTTTGGGTTTGAAGGAACCTTCAAAGGTCATCTAATCCAACCCCAATGCAATGAGCAGGGACATCCTCAACTAGATCAGGTTGCCTAGAACCTCATCCAGCCTGGCCTTGAATGTCTCCAGGAATGGTGCATTCACCACCTCTCTGAGCAACCTGTGCCAATATTTCACCATCACCTCTTGTCCTGTAGCAACAAGACCTACTAAAAAGTCTCTCCCCATCTTTCTTATAGACCCTTTTTAAGAAGTGAAAGACTTCAATTAGGTCTCCCCAGAGCCTACTCCAGGCTAAACATCACCAGCTCTCCCAGCGTTCCCTCACAGGAAAGGCGCTCCATTTCTCTGGTTATTTCCATGCCCCTCCTCTGGACCCTCTCCAACAGGTCCATGTTTTTCCTGTACTGAGGACTCCAGAGCTGAACACAGTAGACACAGATTTGCTTCAATAGTGCCAATACCAACAGAATTATATAAGCAAGTCACAGACTGGGATAATCATGTGGCCTTGAAAAGACCCCAGACCCACTAGCAAACCAAACCACAGTCTGTCTCTTAAATGAGTAGAACCAGATTCTGATTGGAAATTAGCTAAAGTCTTCTGGTCTGGGTTTTATCTAACCAGGTGACCCAGAAATCTATTCAAATCAAACTCTTCTTTCATGAGATGTAAGTAAGGAAATGCTAAAAAAGTGCTTTCAAAATCACAGTAGATAAATTCAGCCATACTCCTCCTGTCCCAAGGGGAAGACAGGCAAAACAGAACACAGCTGAAAACATTTTAAGATAACTCATCAGGGAGAATGGCACAATGCAGATTCCTAGCGGGATACACATATTACATGTCTTCATTATTGGTGTGCATATAGACTGGATTTTTTGTGGCTGAAAATTCTTGCCCTGTGATGGGAATTACTTGCTTTAGTATTGAATTGTAACATCAGGCATATGACCATAATGCATATTTATAGCTCCCGTTTATGAATTGATAATTATATGCCCATTTAACTTTTTTCATATAGTTGCAGGTTTGGAACAGCAAAAATTAACGGTTCCATTTTCCTCTGAGCTGGTGGCAGTGAAAGGCTCACATTAAGAGAGAGCTGTCAGAACACCGAATGTTAATTTAATACCAGAAGGGACCCACTAAAGAAAGACAGAATAGTTTTCCCAGCATTCAACTTCACACTGAGAAAGACTGGCACCAGAGAATGCAGTTTTCTTTCTAAAGACATCTTTATATGTTTAAAATGAAAGAAAAAAAATTAAATATGGAATTGTGGAAGCTGTTTTGGACTGAAAAGTACTCCTGAGGCCAGCACTATTTAAGAAAGATGACTCTAATGAGTCAAAGAATTAAGGCAATGAAAGTGAGATACTGCAACCTGGTCACTGTCCTAAGATCTGATCCTCAGAATGAGGAGGAAAGAAACTACCTGAAGTCAGTGATTAAAAGGTACAGAATCATGGTATATTCCATTACAGGCACCTTACAGAATTTATACAAAATAAAGAAACATGATTCTCTATTTCCTATTAAAAGAGCAAAGAGATGCTTTGAAAAGACCAAGCACCTTTTGCTAGGATATGTAAACAGAACCTCACGTTTCCAAACCCCCGGTAAAAATTAAAGCACCAAGATTCCAAGTAAATCATAAAAACTATGCAACTGAATTAATCTCATGGTGAACAAAACAAATAGAAATACTATTTTAGGAGTGCTATTCAGTCCTTAGAGAAGGAGATTCCCAGAAGATTGATGCCTAAGTACGTAGTTAGAAACGAACAAGATTTTCAGAATATATACATCCAGGGGACGCATAACTCACAATATGCGATCAAGCAATTGTATTGCTCTGATCTTGCTTATCATGGTATGTGAAAGCTTCAAAATAATACTATGGCTAGGAAAACATTTTTATGTGTTTTCTACAGAGAACTGAAGCACAGATGAGCCAACATGTCAACAGTGACATAAACTGTCAATGAATAGGGAAATCAGAATAACGAAGTATCAGATAAGCTACCTAATTCTTCTGCTTTGGAGACTATGCAGGAGGATGTCACCACTCACAGGGAAGCAAGTCTGGATAGTACCCACTGTGCTATTTTAGTTCTTCTTTCTCTAAACTGGTACCTTGTGCTACCCTAATATGTTGCTAAGCTAGATGTAAAACATGACTGCAAAAACGATCTGTTAGACTATTAAGGATTAAATTAAGCACTGTATTTGAAGAAAGACTGAACAAAGTTCTTCCTAGGGAAAATTTCCATGTTCTGTTGATCCTACAAATCCAAAAGCAACTAAGATTTCATCCAGAGCTTTTAGTATATTCAGTTGTGACAAGATTCAAGGCAGATAAGTTTAACAGATCCCATTTTGTTTCTTCTAGTTACCCGGCATCGTATGTATGTACAATATAACTTTGGGTATTGTAATCTGTGTATGATCAAGAAAGTGTAACTGTCTAACAGGAATGGACAAGAGACAGTGACTTCCTATTTAACTTGACCTAGAGAGCTAAATTCTCACCTTATTTATGTATGTACAGCTTAACTGAAATCAGTGAAGCTCTCTGTATTTGCTTAGGCTAACAATGTGGACTAAGATTTATAACAAAATAAGCCTCTAAAGTATCTCATCTGCACCATGCAAAAATACTTCTACTAGATACATTGATCTGATCATTGATTCCTTTTTAAAGCACAATACCTTGTCCACACAAATGATCTCATTCCGTCTCCTCCCTTTCACTTGGGTTTTGCTGTTAGCAAACCATATCTCTCACCATCTCATACTCATGTTTCTGGTACAGGAACCCCAGAGCCACTCTGAAAAACCTGATACATGTCACAAAGGCTATTCTGAGTGTTTTGCCTTGGCTTTAAGCCAGTAAGAATATTTTGCAGGAAACAGACAAAACTGGAACATATTTTCTATTTACACTAATAAAGCCAGTCAGCTGGAATACATTAAAGAATTTGCTGGTGCTAAATTAAATTTTCTAGTAACTGCATCACCTGATATAGAAGGAACATAACTTCTCAATTAAAATGGGTTTTATTTGAAGGCCTGTTTCTGTCAGATTTTATGTCCAAAATGATGATACATGAAACAACTTCAACTCTGCTCGATACTGCACAGCTCAAGATCTTCATCAGGGGCTGAAGTGATAAGGAAAGGGGTAATGGGTCTAAATTAAAACAGGGGAAGTTCAGGCTGGATATAAGGAAGAAGTCCTTTACTGTGACAGTAGTGAGATACTGGAACAGGTTGCCCAAAGGAGAGGTAAACGTTCCATCCCTGGCAGCGTTCAAGGCCAGGTTGGACACAGCCTTGGGCAACATGATCTAGTGTGAGGTGTCCCTGCCCATGGCAGGGTGGTTAGAATTAAATGATCTTAAGGTCCTTTCCAACCCTAAACATTCCATGGTTCTATGATCAAGCTCATACTCTTCTGGGGCTGGGAGCAAAACTGCACGCAATTTTAAATTATCTCTAATAAGCAGCATTTGCTATTACACTTGTCAAAATTGCTCTGTTTACCACAACAGTGGAAGTAAGTAGTTTTCAATAACTGACTCATATTTACAGATGCTGAGTTTTAATTATGATATACACTGGTAATTAGACTAAATGTGGAATGCAATACATTTAATAGATTCAATTTTCTGATAAATGAATGAGACTACTTGGGAAAAAGATGGAACCACTGAGACAGAACATAGGAATTCTTTGTGAGTCTTTTGAAATATTTGCCATTGCAAAAAGGTTTGTTAAATTGTCCAGCTGGATTTCAAATGTTTCTATCTACTTTTGTATCTAAAAAAATGTTAACTTATTAGAAGGGGTATACTAGTAAAAAAAAAAGGCAGGAAAAAAAAACAGTGAGCAAGCCAAGGAAACACTATTACACAATAAACCCCTAAATACTCAAACCTTGGAAACTATAAGCAATTAAATTCATTGTTCCAACAATAGTTAAGGCCTACAAATATCAATGTCAACAATCAGGACTAGCAACCCAAGCTGTTATATTTTTGGGATGGTGTTAGTGGTCTCTGTTGATATCCTAGATTTTAATTTCAAATTTAATAGCTGAACTTGATTTTATTAAATACCTGCATTATATGTTTTCTCTTTTATGACTTTTGGCTCACAAAGAATGAGCAGAAGTACTTTAAGATCCCCAGGGACCTGTTCTTATTACACTCAGAATACAATACTACTATTTCCAACAGTTTTGGGTTGTGGGTTTGGTTTGTTGGGGTTTTTGGCTTTTCTTTTTTGAAGCAATGATCTAAACATAAAACCTCTATTGCGAGCATGCAGATGACAGAGAGATTATGAAGTCCATAAATAATCAGAGAACTAAAGCAACTTGGCTACTGCTACAGAATCATCTACCAGGTTAAACAACTGCAAACCAACAAAACATATTTTATACTGACAAGTTGAAAACAACACCTTTGAGACCGAAATACAGCTTAGTGTAATGAAAAAATAGAAACTAAAGTTTGGAAGGTCTTCATACAACACAACTGCAACAATATAGATTGCAAGCCCACAGATAAGCTACTGTTGGATGGGGAAGAAGTACAGCCACAGCAGGATGGCACCATGCCAGAGCCCAGCTACCCTTGGCACAATGCAGCTTGGAGACACAATCTGGTCACAGGCAAGTGAAACTAATCTAATATTACACTACCACTGAAAAAGGGTTACAAATTTCTCTACTTCGGGCCAGAAGGCAGCTGCAGTGCTCTTCATGGGGACTTGGATCAGCTTGCTGATTCAGAGACAAGAGTAGGGTTCTTTTCCATGGTGGATTTAGTCAGATGAACAAACTTGATTCACCATGCTACAACTAGGCTACAAGAGCCAGCGCAGGGGGAGGAATGAGAACATGTGGCCGTGGCTGAAGCACAGTCCGTTCCCTTCAGCAGCAACGCCGGCTTTGACCAACTTTCAAGCCAGCAAATAGCTACACTGGTTCCAGAACCACATCAAGAACATGCCATAAAGTGATGCTTGCAGACAATCACCATGTGTTTCTAATGTAATACAATGACCAAGAAAAAGGCAAAAAAGGGCAGCAGCAATACAACAATCACTGGCTGTATACAGAGAGCTTCAAGTACAGGTGAAGAATTGGCTACATCTTTACGCAGTGGTAGAAGGCAACCAGTTTCAGCTCCCAAAGCTCAAGAAGGTGAAGCAGTTATCACAAGTCTTAAGAAGGAACCTAGTTTTTCAGGCTAAACTTTGACTGTGAGGAAATCCATTTGATTTCCAGGAAGTCTGGATCATTATGTAAAAAAGATCATATGTGTTCTGGTCTGACCACTTTCAGTTCTCACATTTTATTATTCTTTTTCCATTTCTGGGAGATGGAAAGCAGGAATAAAAGGAAAATTCTTAATTCCTTAAAAATTTTACATATTGGTCACCAACTACCAAAGAATTACTATTCTTAGATACCAGCCTGTGTGCATAGCTTGCCCACAGAGAGTTATGGTGATTCCCCCGCATATAATCAGATGGGATGTATACTGTAGGTCTGACTGACAGGAAGGTAGGGAGGAAACAAATCACCTCCCTTTTCAGCATGCATGATGACACACCTGCTGAGATCATCTTAGCAAACTAATCATTCTATACAGGCCTCAGGAACTGATAATGTTCCCGTCTCCTGGTTTCAGCTGCTCGACAAAATAGTTTTATTTATATGAAGTTGCCGGTCTTAGCACACAGATACCTGGGTGAAATTTAGCAGATGTGACACGCACCATCCCAATGAGACTAAATGGTTTATTGATCCTTCCCAGTGTTAAACATTATGAAAGCCAGATTTGGTGCGCATAGCAGACAGATCTGAATTATGATAAATTCCCAGATGAAAACAATTGTGGCTAATGACAATTTGGAAGGCAGGCAGGGAATGGGGGTGGTTCAAAAAACTCCAAACAAATCAATGCAAAATAACATAATTTCTACTTTTGCTAATTTCATTTGACTGAGTATGCAGCCAGATGCATCATACAGAGTTTAAGATCCTTGCTGCATGCATGCTTACATGAGTATATGCAGGTACGTATACCATCAGGTGGATTTCATAAACCATTGACTGTCCTATGCTTCCTCTAATGACAGTCATTAAAGATCTGAGTCACAGCCAGAGGCACAGGGAACAGCCAAAGACCTCTTCCATTTTTCTGAATATAGGCCAGTTTGGGTTTAACATGTGCAAATAACAGAAAACAAAAGAAAAAGGCAATTCACAAATACATTTTGCTTGCTCCTGTTTTGATATCACTCAGGCTATGGGCTGCTCTTGTACATATAGTATCAAGCATAACAATGTCGTGGTCATAGCAGGAATCCCTAAGGTCTAGTGTAATACATATAATGAGTAATAATGCAGTCTTCTGCTGTTTCCCATGTCTCTAGCTGCTACGCTGACCTTCTTGCCTTGATACTGCACATGTCAGCTGGATCCATTTGCTTATGGCATTAGCATTAAAATGGCAATCCTTAGAGATTTTGCTACAGCCAGAGCAATGAGAATGCAGATTTTAAAGTAATTTCTTGGGGGGGGGTGGTGGTGGTGAACTGCATATTTTAAAATACAGCACTTTTCCTTTGACAATATGGAGCAAAGCTAAAACTTTTCTTTTAAACTGTGTTCTTTAAAAAGAATCAATAAAAAAAGATTAAGAATTATATGAAGAAATTTGTGTCAGGACATGTATTTCTCCATCTCTTGGTGCCAAGACAGCCTGTCTTGGCAATGTCATTAATGAGACTATATTGGGAGTTTATCTTAATTGAAAGACTAAACGTTTTTCCTTTCTAAAGTAAATGTTACAGACCTGAAATTTCCTGTAAACTTAGATCAGATTTTGAAATGAAAGACAACCTAGATTAGTGTAAAAATCTGATCAATAGTTCTAAGATAGGTGGAAGGAAAATAACACTTGATATACAATAATTTTCATGTACTGAACTGATTGGTTAATGAAATTTTGCATAGCTACTGCATCTTGAAGGATTCCTCTCATGCTATATGTCAAAGTTGTAACATACTAAATCTAGTTCCTTCTACTGAACTAAACTGTGTTTTCTCAATGTATCACCTGCCCTTTACCTGAAACTCAGTATGAAGGTATTGTCACAACAGATTTGCAAGACCATATGAAGGTTTCAGGGAGAAATAAGATTAAGAAATGGTAGACAACACAGCCCCTAAAATAAAGCCTGTTTTAAGATAAATCTTACCATTTAAAACTCTGAAATTGAGTTTATGCTTCTAGGTTTTTTCTGGTGAACATACATATATGGTAATCTATATACTTGGATTCCTTTTTATATACTTATGATGCATGGAAAACATAGAATCATAGCATAGTTAGGGTTGGAAAGGACCGTAAGATCATCTAGTTCCAACCCCCATATCTAAGGAAACACACTTACCTTGCACCACACGCTATTAGCAATGTAAAGAAATACAACTGTACTGCACTGCATGAATTATTTTTAACACCATCCTGATTATGCTTGCAGTGTGTCAAACTTAAAACACTATGGTCCAGTTAAGTATCTAAAAAGGTGAAATTTCTAGTAACAAAAAAGTATATTTTAATTTTGCAAACAGAAAGATAAAAGTTCAATTGCTGAAATTTGTAATTGGACAAACTCAGCCCAGAAAATACAGAGAACACTCCGTAGCTAAGGAATGCAGTAGATACTCCCTCACTTTAAATCTTCTAATTAAGACTTGATGTCTGTCTTAAAGATATGGATGGTCTGGCTCAACCGCAGGTTGGATATGGAAATTGCTGAGTGAAATTCTAGGGCCTGTGTTATGCAGGAGGTCCATTTCTTGTCTATATTTATACTGAGATGAAAGGCACTCTAAAACTAAGTAGCACGTAATTTGATTTCTGTGAATTTTGAAGCCAGCGCATATTCTCAGGGGTCAGAAAGAAAGAATGCAGGCACAGACTGCAGTTCTTTTCTTCCAAATTAAGGGGGGTAATTTACCTTTCTGGGAGGGTAACACTTTTGTAACTGTACTGGTAGTAGCTGTGCTCTAGAAAATATGCCAGTGCATTAGAAAAAGTATTTACAGTAGTTTTTTTTAAATAGGAATAGTACTTAACTGATCTGTCATCTTGTCACAAAGACACCAACTCACTTTACTATTCTACAGTTCTGTGGAACAGCTTACAGTAATACTACGACCATTAAAGACCAAGGGATTTTTACCGCTTTAGATACCTACTAGGACATATGTGTTTTCCTTCCTCTTAACACAAAATAGAATGGAACTAGATTTCTAATAAATGCATACAAAACAGCTTCTGTGACGTGATATAAGGATTTTATAATCTCTAATATACAGAGCTGAGTTCCACTCAGTAACTCAGAAGTATCTCAACAAACTGATGAGAATTTACAGACAGCAATAAAAACCATACTTAGAGGAACAGCTCATGCAGATGTATGCAGACATGCTAACTATTCCCTTTGCTACAACATGAAATGGATCTATCATGAAAACAGTCTCTGGATACCAAGGGCAGAAAAGAGAAGGTGTGCTCAGACCGGACAAGTCTTGTAGCTTTATTTACATCTATAGCCACTCTGAGCTTTGAACTTTAAACTGGCACACAGAACTTGCACACATTATTGAACACTGGCTATGGAGCACAGAGCCCCCCAGATGCTGCAAGGCCAGAAGTGAGCCAGGCTGGGCTGACTCAGTGCCACATGCTGGGTAAAGAGATGCCCTCAAATCCATGGGGTTGCAACAACCTTTGCCTCCCCCTTCTACTCCATTGCCTGTTATTAGTGGACTGGCACCTGGCAGGCAGCTGCAGGCAGCTCATCCCTATTCACTTCCCAGAAGGATGCGGAGCCATGGTAAGCAACACCAGCCTTGCAGGGAAAGGCGGGCTGCTTCAGAGGAGACCTTGACTGTGTAACAAGCCGCACTCGGGAAACAAACAGCTCAGGATAACCTGCTATGCCAGGTTAACTTCCCTTGCTGCTTGCCAGCCTCCATTGCAGTGACAAGGGCTCATCTGCATCTGAGACACTGCAGCCCAGAAACCTTCCTTTCCACCCTATCCATCCAGGGACATGCCATCAGTATCAGCCTGGCTGTGCTCAGCACTGGCAGCCCCCATCAAAGCAGGCTTTCAACCCATAGGAACTGCCTGGCTAGGTAGAGACTATGGGCTGTGTGCTATATTTTGCAGCTCTTAAGTGCTCTGTTAGAATATGGTCATTCTCCAAATTGTCTCATTTACATAAAAGGAAGAGAATCAAATAAACCACAGCAAATAGGAAGAAAAGAAAAGGGGGTGGGGAATTAAACTATCAAATAAAGGACAATTATCTTGTGGAAAGCTGCTCCAGTGCCCCAATGTTTAAGTAATTTAAACGTTAATTTAATTACTCTCCTTTGGGAAGTACTGTATTGGTGATGGGGTGATCTAACAAATTTCTCTCCTCTGTGAGCCTTTGGAAGAAAAAGCACTTCATTTTAAAATGCTTACTTGCCAGAGCTATGACATTAGCAACTTCTGATCATTCTTGCAATACCAGCACCATTTCCCTTTTCCTCCTCAACTTTCAACTAAGATGTCAAAGCTGCAATTTTCATCAATGAATAAAAATACGATGCATTTTTAAATGGCAGCATTACTCATTAAATTCACAGACTCCCTTATCTACTCCTGAATGACCGGCCCTGAGCTGTCTGAGATTTCCTTAGGGAGTTGCTCTGCTATCAGCTGAAGTAGCAGAAGTCTTTGAAGTCATTCTCTTGTAACATCAAGTTAAAAAGAAAACACTGCCTCCAAGGAATTCTAATGACAGTATTTCATTTCCAGGAGCATAGTTTTATACTGACCCAACAGTTCAAGGTAAACACATATCTCTTTCTTGTCACGATGATAAATTAATAAACCAAAATATATATTTTAAATGTTTTCCATGCCAGAAGGATTAAAATATGTAGTTAAAAAAGAAAAAAAAACAAGGTCAGAAATGTTCTCCAATTAAACAAATTAAACTATAATGAGGATTAAAAACCAGGTCATTCATCTGCTTTGCAGTTCTATTTACAGTGTGTCTATGTAGACCATTTACTAAATTGTGTATACAAACACATATACATAATTTGTGCACATATGTTTGAGTGGAAGTGGAAAAGAATACAATAAAATCAGTCACAAGAAGAATGTCAACAGTTCGGTGTACAGTTTTTATTGCTATAGGTAAACACAAAACAGCTAAATAGGTTTTACAACGTTTCATTTCTTTATGAAAAGCTACTTTACCCTTAACCTACATTTATAATGGAAATATGTCTCTCACTAAAATCTATGTACTTGAATTTGGTAGTTTGGAAAACATTTTAGTATCTTGCCTTTCTGAAGGCCTCCAGAAAGGCAGTCACAAAGCAATGACTGCGTGTGGAGAGCTTGTAGTGGCCAAAAAGAAAAGTTTCCTGAGAAAACATTCCTGCTGTTTGGAACATTTTGCCCACCAGCGTTCAAATCCAGGGGTTCGATGTCGTATGCATCACAAGCCAATACAGCAGAAATACAAAAAAGACTAATCTAAGCCTACACAAAAGTAGCCAACATTGTTTATGTTACAAGGCTGCGTTCTAATTTTTCTACAGGGAGCACTTAGTGTTACGTTATAAAGCCATAATTTTTTACATTAAAATCCTATTGGGAAATGATAGAACCTGAGTATTACAGAGGCAGCATGTCTAACTGATTAATTATACCAACTTAAGAATTCCAACTTGCCTGTGCTTAACCGACTGGGAAATGCACATTTTATTGAATTTTTAATCCTGTATTAATCTACAGGATTTCAATTTACCCAGACAGTCAAATTAAACATTTTGGAACAGCCATGTGATATATCTTAACTTTGTGTTAAAGACAGTCCTTGCAATGAAAGCATAAGTATTCATTAGGAACTCAGGTGCAATAAAAAGGAGTCATCAATTAAAAAGCAAAAGATACCTCGTTTTGCTACTTTTTGGGCGCAGCTAAAGAAAGGAATAGGAGGCAATGGGATGTGCTTATTTATGGTGAGTTTCCCACCTTGTTTAAATGATGCATTCTACTGAGCAAACCCAGCTTCCCAGAAATTCTGCCTCACTACCACTGTTCTTCTGGTCTTACAGCTTGCATCCACCTGGGCATAACAAGAACTCATTTCTGTTTCGGTAGGTTTAAGGATAAAATTTCTCTTTCTTGTCCCATTGGGTAAAATGAGGTTGGATATCAGCGAGTGCTCTTTTCTAACAACGTCACATGCAAAAGACCTGCGACAGCACTGCAGAATCTGTATCACAGAGCAAATGATGTTAGAAGTAGACAATGGAGGAAATGAAAAAGAAAATGGGAAACATTTAGGAATATTTATTTCTGAAAGCATTTTCCTATATACAGCTTTATGGACTCAGGTGTAAATGGGCCCAGTAATCATAAAGCCTTCAGAAATTCTGACTTGAGCAGGTGGCAATGTTTACCAGCTATGATATTCATATTATTTAGATATGCTCATGCGTATTTAGGAACTTAATAACTAACAGAACATGAAATATTTCATAAATGAATAGCAGAAAGAAGACCAACAGCAATAGGAAACCTCCATCACCTTTAAAATAACAATAGCCCCCTTCGTTTAACTCCCCCAAATTCCCTGCCCATACTGCTCTCTCAACTAAAGAATTCATTAAGTATATCCTTATTGAATCCAACTTTGTCATAAATTCAAAAACCTTGGCTGCCTTCTGAAACTCCTGAAATACTTGAATCAATTAGTCTGGCAGAGTTTTAGCTGGATATTGTGCTTTGCCATCATCACACTTCAGAAAAGATGTCAGTTAACTCTACAGAGTTAAAAAGAGACCAGAAAAGGATAACTAGAAAGCCTAGATGTGACAAGCAACAATCCCCTAAAGAATGGATAAGACTGAAAGGGAGACATGATAACAGTCCTTGTTTATGTAAAAATTCCTCTCCTTTAACTTACTAATATATCAGACACATTTCAGTTTCTTAAACACTGCTGGGAAGTTTTACTTGGACACAGATACCTGTTACGAGATTTGGGAGGAGACTTGATGTGAATGGTTGAAAAAAAGGTTATCTTACAACTCCTGCATCACATTACAAAGCACGCCTTCACACAAAATACGAAGAGCAAAATTATTGTACAGTCAAAATTATGTTGGTTGACATCCTTCAGTGTCAAACCCCCTGCTTTTAATTTGCTTAATTTTAATTCCTCAACTTCAAACTTTCTGTCAGGATGACAACAGGATGATCCTTTGAGGCTTGCTCTTTCTGGAGGTATGGATTAGAAGGGTTATCTAAAAAATCTTGATCCAAAAATGCTGCTACAGAATGAATTAAACATTGGCATTGTGTAATGCAGAAACTGTGCTATTTTCTTTAAGTGATGTCCACATTTTCACTTTGAATCACAAAATGAAGAAAGTTACCTAAACCCTCATTATTTTTTAACAACCAAGCCACTGACAGAGACAGTCCCAAGTTCCATGAACTGCATCCCACAATTCTTTGCAATGACTCCAAGTAAACTTGGTTTTGTCTGTCATGATAGTATCTGGAGACAGGAGGCTGATTTTGGTTTTTCTTTTCACTCATTTTCTTAAATTTATTCTGGATGAACATGGAGTTATGTCAGCAAGTTAACAGATGTTAAATGCTAATTTCAGAGGTTTCACAATAGTCTGCAATATCACTATATTGAAAGGTTTAACAAGTTTTATGTGCAAAGACATGTAACACGGCAGACTGGCGGGGTGAGAATTCCAAAGACTTTCTTCATCTTACTAGGCACTATCACAGTGAATAAATCTTTGCATTTCAGATTTGCATGTGCATGTACGTGACTACAAAGTCCCAGAACATTAGCAGGATGATGATGGAAAAACACATGACTTGACAAATATGTCTAAAGGGACAATATTTATGTGGATGGTAGAGTCAGTTACCTGACAAAGCTACCTCTTGATAAATATAACTCCCTACTTGGATTTGGAGGGCTATTCCAATGAGGCCCTTCTGCATACAAATACAACACGTGTTTTTATTTGGCATTTTCTTACTGCTAAAATGTAATAAAAAAGGGAATTCATTAGAATAACCAAGTCAAATATAGTATTTGCTGTACTATCCATAAGAGGGGTAAGAGAAACACTGTCATTTTGCCTAATGCATAACTCAAAGGCACTTCAATGGTAAACGCACTGCAAAAGCAAATGCAAGGCACAACCGATCAATGTTGGAGTTTTAAAATACTGCCACGCTGCAGGGAATGTTTCTATCCTACAGGATGCTGTCTGTAAGAACAAGTTCCTACACAGTTCTTACCCATTATACCTGCAGGACATAATGAGATTTGAAAGATTCAGTGTTGTGTGAGTGACGCTTTTAAATAGAAGTAGCTTTCCTAAAGAAGCAAGGTTTATATGGATAGATTGCCTATCTGTCTGCTTACCTGTCTGCTTCTAATAACTTTATGGAATACAATCACTTTCAAACAAATTTAACACCAGGGTATGGTCTCTGAGATAATTACACTCCTACAAGTGAAAATGAGCACTAGTGCCAGAAAAGTCAAAACTGGTGTTTCCAGCAAGGAAAGGCAATCAAAGCTCTTAGGCAGTAGTTAGCTCAGCAATCAGCATAAACATACATTAACTACAATAGCCTCATGGCTTACCTGAGCATCATGGACTACACAGAAATCAAGTGGGCTTACACATGTACCTATCTGTATGTTGAGACAGAATCAGGAAACAACCATCCAAAATTGCTTTTATCTCTTTGAATAGTATTTTTGCCTTTGAGTGCCTGCAGATTTGGGGTTTTAACCACAGAATTCTAAATATTACAACAGAGCACTCCAGCAACCCTAATTTTAGGGAACCTTTCCATGATGCTTCTCTATAGCTGCCATGGAGAGGCAGAAAATTCTTTTCCCAACCCTTTCCTCTATTACTATAAGAAGCTTAGCTCCACAAATACTGACAGAGACTACAGCAAATGGAAGGTACCATTACATAAGATATTCTTGACATTTCACAAACAGCATCAAACCAATACAACAATAAAAACATTTTGGGTTTAATGGTCTAACTGCTTTGTGTTACTCAGGTGTTGTAAATGATTCTGAGTTTCAATGAGCAAATAAAATGAGAGAAGGACTGGACAACAAGGAAAATTTGTGTCCCTTTTGATGCAATTACACATACAACAGCCCATACCTACCCGTGCCAGTTTTCCATTTCTTCTAATTAGAAGTAATAAATCAGGAGTTTACCCTGTGTTTTTTTGCGGGTGTTTGTTTTTTCTCCTAAAGAAGAATCTTTTCACTTATCAGTTCCACATCTTCAGCATCAAACTAACAACTAGACTTCAAAAGGGCATCTTCTGTTATGAAGTTTAATTTCTGATGCATCCAAAGCGTAATAACTAAAGCCTAAGGACTGAAACCTTGCGTACATTCATAATGGACAGGAATAGGACTGACAGAGATCACAGAGCAGACGTCACATTTTATCATAAAAGGACTGAATAATAATGAAATATCCGATGTAAAAGCATTATTTGCTTTTTTGCATGTTAGGATCTATCTTTCAAAAAGATTATGCAGGAGATATCCATAAAATAGCCCTGAATAAAATGGTCCTGTAAAGCTCTCAGCATAACGCATCACAGAGATGCCACCACTTTGGTTCTGAAAGCAAGAGTATGCGACATCACTGTAGTACTGTACCCACAAGAATAATTCTATAATCTCTATAAGAATACAGATTATTTTAAGGCCATACAATCCAAATTGCTGGATGCACTGTGCCTCCTCACAGGAACATGTGAAATGCTATTCAGGGGGTTATTTCTTAATCTATATTTCATTTTAACCATTAATTAAGCGCTCTAATAACAGAAAGTAAGAATAGGAGAAAATTATTTCAGTCAAATTCAATACTTGTAATAGTAAGAATATCCTCTTAAGATTATATTTTGATTCGACTGTTGAAATAAAACACTGCTTTACAGTCCATTACAAACTATCAGTTTAAATCATCTCTGGAGTAGCACTGCTTGCTTTTCTTCTTGGTTTAGCTACCTATATCTTGGTAGCTGACTGTATCAGGACATCCTGCTATACTTTATTAACTTTTCAAATTGCATTTAAATATGCAGAATCTCTGCAGTGGCAATGACTTAAAAATTTATATTATTAAAAAATGCAGAGAACTTAGATTAAAGCAGTAAAATTATCTCTTAGTGCCACAGCATGTGAAAACCCCCTGTTTCAAGAACTTCCAATTTTACCATGCTGATATGCTTTTGCTGAAGAAATTAAGATTAAAGCAGAACACAGTAAGCAGCCAAAAGCAGTGAATTTGCTTAAAAAAGACCTATGCTTCTCAACTGAGCAAACACAGAGCTCATTTTCCAAGTCCCTTAATGACTTTCAAGGATCTGCACAGAGTTTTAGTCATTTGACTCTGGTTACAGTCAAGCAGAGTCTTGTTGCTAAAATCTCAATTACCACTTTGAGAATTGAAGTGTTGATGGAGGGAGGCTTTGCTTATGCCGTGTGCTTTCTGAAGGCTGTCTGGAGCAAGATACTTTCTTCTTCTCATGGAGCAAGTAACTTGGATCCAAACGACAGCAGAACAACCATCGTATTTTCACATACCTACTGGCTATATAGCCTTTCAGACACTTTTGTCAACCACAGAATGCTTTGGGTTGGAAAGGACCTAAAGATCATCCAGTTCCAACCCCCTGCCATGGGCAGGGACACCTCACACTGGACCACTGCACGAAAGGCTCTGCCCAACATGGCCTTGGACACTGCCAGGTATGGAGCATTCACAACTTCCTTGGGCAACTTGTGCCAGTGCCTCACCACCTTCACAATAATTTCTTCTTTATATCTAACCTAAATCTCCCCTGTTTAAGTTTGAACCCATCACGCCACGTCTTATCACTACAGCCCCTGATGAAGAGTCCCTTTCCAGCATCTTTGTAGGCCCCTTTCAGATACTGGAAGGCTGCTATGAGGTCTCCATGCAGCTTCTCTTCTCCAGGCTGAGCAGCCCCAACTTTCTTGCATGCAGAAATATCCAAAAAGCCACTCTGACTTGATGAAAAGCCTCACAAATGACTACGTTGGAATGTCATTTTTCCTCCTGATCTGTCCTGAATGGAAAGCTTTAGCAGTGGCAGTGATCGACTCCCAAGCATGTGGACAATCCTTCCTCCTGAATTTCATACAGAGTATTTTGAGTAAAAAAATAACTCAAATATGTAATTTACACCACCCCAGACAAAAAAATATTGGAGCACAAAGGGTGAAATAGGCAGTAACTGCAGTACTTGATTACTTATCTATTTAGCAAATTCTACAGCGGTGCAATGAAATTAAGTATTTCGCACTTTATCTTAGTCTTCAGATGAACAAATGGGGATTATTCCAAAATGCAAAATTATTTTCGCACAATTTCTTATGACATATCACCAATCCTTTAAGTACTGCTATAAAATGCATCCTCTGATTAGTGAGAAATATAAATGGATGTGGACAATAACTAAAAATATCTACGTCTAACAGATATATAAAAGTACATACAGATGCTCACACGCACAGGAATATGCAGACATATGTATATAAAAAGAAAACAAGTTAGCTTTATGGATTTGTGTGACGCTACCTATTGTCAAAATAGTAATAAAACAAGTGAATATTATACTTGGTAGTGAGAAATTTTGCTGGGTTTTTTACCCCTCACTCTTCCAAAAGAACAAGTATAGAAACACACACCACAAAACCCAAACATCTATTGTGAAATCAGCTCCACAAACAAAACCTATTTGTAAACCTGTGATTTAAGATTGCCTGTGACTGGACAGAGTGAAAACAACAGTAGCTGAAAACAAAAAAAAAAGCCATGCACAGATCATCAAGTACATGATATATTAAAGCTGTAAGACTGAAGATATAACTACAAAGGACAACAGGAAACCTAGACTGATGCTTTGGAAATACCTCATTTATTTTTAACTCGTCTTTGACATCCACTGTTTTTACAGTCAGAGTATTTACTACCAAATTAGGACGGGGCTTTCAAAAGCTCTCGATGTTGGTTAAATCTGCTACCACTGAAGTTAATGGGGGCCAGATTCACAGATGGTGTAAATCGGCTTAATCCTATCAAATCCAGCTTTGAGTGTTTTACCACTAACTTCACTGAGTACAGATGAGGCCACTGCAGAGTCTTTTGAAAATCCCACTCCTTAATTCTTCTGTACACAGTAAATTGAAAGCCCAGTAATTAAAAATAAGGAGAAAATAAAATTCTAGACAAAATGAGGCTACTAGCTCCAAAAGAGCCCACTTGTCCTCTCAATGAACATCCCAGCTGAGGCCTGTAATCCCAGTTTTCAAGGACACACAACCTGTACATACCCAAAAGATCCTGGCTTTTTCTAAGGGAAGTGGTAAAAGGCTGACTAATTCACAACCAGCTACTCACAAAAAACTCAAAGCTATTTGATAAAAGCAGGGGAGGCCAAGAACAGGTACAATAGCTATTTTTTCTATTATCTTCATCCAAGTCAAATTAAGATGGTAATTATAATAACTGCATCTCATGATGCAACTGGACAACTGAAAAGATTGGTTCAGTTAGCTTAGTGTCAACCTTGAGAAGCTGTAAGTCCCTCTGTAATTAATACACTGAAAGCAAACAACTTTTTGCCATAAGAGCAAGAGGGATGATACCCTCTGCGAGGGACATAAAATCCATGGTGTATAAGGTCATGTGAATATTGCATGTGTACTGTTAATTTTCTTCTACAGTCTCTAAAAAAGTGAAAAAGCTACGCATGACCTGGAGGTTTCCATGTTATAAAGACACAGAACATGATAGGAAAATTGTTTCTGTGGTTTTTGCACTTATTTTGTTAAACACTGTCAGAAAGAGTCAAGGGTATATCATCATGTCTCTGGCAGAGAAAAACAAAGTACTTCTTAACTGAGACTGAAAATACAATAATGATTTCAACCTCATCATTCTTTGAGCCTGGAACCTGCCCCAAACTGGAATCAGACACTTAGAAAGACTCTGCTCTCTAATCCCCTTGCGAGTTTAGTCACACAACCAAAGGGCACACAGGTAGACAGTTTTATTATGGTAACAATTCAAGTACTATTCCCTAGGATAACCTTAACTTCTGAAACCACTTTACATCTTACTCCTTCATCTACCTCCTGTTTAATCAGTATTTCCTTTCCTCCATTTTCCCCTATAGACAACTAACTGTAATTTCTAAATAGCCTCCCTGTAACAGCAATGATTCCCACAAAACTCTCAAAGTCACGAAGCAGTTTTATTAAAGATGTCCTGTTGCAATATTTACACAGAACTCAAAAAATGCTAGTCTGCTGATGGGCTGTCATTGTCACTTTCCATTTACTTCTTAAATTACTAGCTCATATTCTCTCTGGCTTTTTTTCTTTACCCATCTACTATATTCCACCATAAATCTACCTTAACTGTGCATGGTATCATACATAGCACACACTGCAGTTTCTTCTCCACCTATTTTCCTTCTCTGTTCAGCAACTGAAATGGGTAAACTACAGCAACTGTTTATTTCAGTGTTAACAAATGACGAAGGGGCAAGTGCCCCCCCAAAAGTAAGAACCATCTTTAACACCCACATTCTCTATGTTTTGTCTAACCTTGCAGCAAGTTAAAACCTATCGCTCAAAGAGCTCATACAGCAGGGGTGCTTGGTTTTTATTTGTAAGTGTACATCTGCACTCATTTCAGTGAGTAAGGCTCCTTAAAATGGTGGTTTCAGCTCTCATGTTCTGTAGCAACACATAGTAATGATCATTCAAATTCTTTCTTCTTTTCATTCCAGGGAAATAACAAAGAGGGACAAAACTAGCTGCAAAGGAATCAAACAAGATCTCTTCCATGATGCACCCCTTGACAACTACATGTGTTCCAAAGCTGCTTACAAAAGGTGAGATTCCAGGAGAAGATTTTTGAAGGTTGGTCTCCATAGGAAAATGTAGGTACAATAAACTCCACTGAAGTGTTCATAGGGATTTACATACAAAATCCAGAACAGAAATTAAATAAGGAAAAAAAAAATCCCTCTCAGGCGTTAAATCTTTAATCCTTGATTATTTGTCCAGCAAGGTGACAGATGGCAAATCTACTGCTATTATTAAAGCTCTTCTTCTGCATTGGCATCTGTTTTCCCTGGGGTAAGTAGAACAGGAGTGTTTGACTGCCTAACCAAATCAGCCACGTCTAAATATGACTCCTTTCAGTATATTAATACTGCACAGAGCCACATATCCTCACATTGTCTTCTAGTATCATGCCTGCCAGGTATATAGCAAGTTGTCATGATATTTTGTTCCAGTCTTTGCATAAAGAAGAATCTAACCTGATATTAATTTACACCTATCTACATATTTCTTGTACATGAAATGCTGACTTAAATAGGCATCAAATATTACCAATCTCAGAGAACTGCAGTTGTAGTCATGGAAACAAGATCTACGCATCAATTTGAATTTGGAATTCAAAATGAATGATCATTAAAAGGAGGTTAGTATTGACAATCTCTTTGATACAGCTGTGTGTTCCCGCAAGCATATCTAATCCCCTATCATACAGACCTGGATTGTGATAGGTCTGTAGGACAGGGGATGAATTTTTATGTATAAGGACCTACATCTAGACCTATTTTATAGGTCTGTATGACAGGGAATTCTTCATTTTTGTTTAGACTGAGTCCTAGATAAAAATGAAGCTGCAAGGATACCTGCATCTATGGATGAGCAATTTGGGTTGCCAAAATATTCAGATTAATGACAGAGTCTTTGTTCCATAAAAAGAATATTCCTGAAGGTACTAACAGTTACCTGTGACATGTCACAGAAGTTTGTCATCCAGCTTTAAAGAAAAAAAAGGAGATTTGGTCTTTTTTTCATGTAAACTAAATAAAAACATCCAGTTAATAAAGGGAACTTGCTGAGCTCCTTGTCACAGTCAAACCTAGATCAGAACTCTAACAGTTAAGTTTTCCATCCTCTCTAAAACCCAATTAAATTTTTCCCTTCAAAATAGAAACATAAATTTGGCTCTAAATTATGTTTAGCAACATTTTGTATTCCCTGCAAATTTTGTTCACGTTTTAATGGAAGTATTTCCAATTACTAAACATGGAATGTGAGACCAAAATAATAAACTGAGGAGATAATAAGCTTTGAGACTATGAGGATGATTATATGCATAGTGCTATCTATCCATACACCCCCAATGACAACACCATAACCTACTCTGCAGAAGTAACCAACTGCTATTCACTGTATAAACCTACTTAGTTTTGAGGGCAGGGAGAGAGAGCGTGCATGGGCAAGGACAATCATTCATTCAGATTAGTTCCATTAACTGCTTTTCACAAACTTTAAACAAACCCAATAAAGACAAAGCAAAGAAAAGAAGCCATCTGCACAATCAAATGGCCACTTAGCCATTTACATTTAACTTACATAAGCCATTATTACTGAGCAATGTAAACACTATCTGCCTGAGCTGACATCCTAGCAAAAAAACCAAAATGCATCCTTCATGTGTTTGAGGTTAAAGTTGCTGTGAAGTGCTCTACCTTGCTCTAGAGAAGAGGGCAAACACATGCTTTATGACGAAGAAGTGGGAAGTAAAAGACCCTCTCTCAGTGGTGTTCGCTTTGTGAGCAAGACTCAAAAGGAGGAAGCTTAAAACACAAAAAATACAGCAATCAGGATCTTGTCTACCACTTCTTTCCTCCTACTTGGTGCAGATGTAACTTAAAAGACAAGCAAGAAGGAAGAAAAATGCACGCAGTAACAGAAGGCAGCTACCCATTGTGAAGCATGCACATTTACTGTCCCCTGAACAAACTCATTGTTCAATTCTGAGAACTATTTTTGGTAGTCAGGTTTTCTGAACTTCTTAATTATGGACAATTTGCTTTCTCCTGCCACCTACATTATTAAACTAGCTGATTTATTTAGAACAAGCCTTTTGAATATAGGAAAACCCTATTAAACAGTCTGACTCAAGCAGGTACCATAATTTTTCCAGCAACAAAACAAAAGGTCAAAGGCTGAGCTTAGAATTGACAGGTTGACTGTGCTGTAAATCAATACAAGCCTTTGTTGACCACAGCGATTGCTTTATGGATAAAGGTCAAATCATTTAGAAGGTTCAAAGAATAGAAATGAAACCTTGTGCTTAAATTCTTCCAATTTCCTACATTCCCAAAAATATACTTCTGTATTAGTCCTTTACTGAACAGAAAGATGAAATGATAAACTATAAATCATTCAGTTACCAGTCATAAATCGAAGTGAGACAGAAATCATCATCCATAAACTCCAAAAGTTCCCCTGACACCAGAAATTAAGAGGATGATGCCTTTCCCTGCTGGCCTAAGAGAGTGATTACTAGGGCTGTGCTAGTGCTGTAAAATGCCACTTAATTTGGAATTCACCATAAGACTACTAATTGGGTCAATAGCTGCAAAGTGAAAGTCAGCAGTGACAGTCTGCCACTCAAGCATGCTTTTGCTATCTGCTTAAGAGAAATTTTATGCACCTGAAAGTTGCCGCTAGCAGTGGGATGCAGCTGCAATTACATGAGGAGAAGCAATGACAGAGGCAATATGAGCTGAACCTATATGGAAGGATGTGGGGTCTTTACACTGCAAACCTGTCTGGCACCCACCCAATGCTTTCTATAGCACTGCCTCCCCGATCGTCCCATCACAAAGCAGTGGTCACAGCCAGGTCAAACAGGAGACAGTTCAGGGCTAGGCTAGAAGGCAGCATTTGTTTTGAAAACAGAAGCATCTCAATGAACCCCAAGTAGCTCCGACTGTCCTTTGAGAGACAGAAATATGTTCATTGTCTACACTAAAAAGAGAGCTAATTCACCCAGATCTTTTGGAACAGACTTATCTTATCTGGAGATGAATTGCTGCAAATAATTAGATAAAATTAAACCATAAAACATTTAATTATAGAACTCTCTGAGAGTCATCACTGGTTCTTCTGTCAGTACAAATGCTGTAAGTGGTGTTTCCAGTGTTTACTTTGCGGGTGCATTCAGAAAGGCAGTTCCTTGCCTGATCATTTCTTTTGATCTTTTAAAGTTTTATTAGCGCCAACAATTTTTTGCTACTGACTTAGCATTCTGAATAGTTACCACTCTTCCCTATTGACAGCTTCTTATTAGCAAGACTGTAAGCCACTTTGTCACTACACTGCAGGGGAGAGAGGGGCTTTCTCCTGTATTTCGTCAGCTTGGCAATCACAGTTTTAGGATTGCAAAGGAAAGACAAAGGCTTTTCTTTCAGTTTTGCTGAAGGTCAGCAGCAGGAATTCCTCTCTTCCTGGGCAGTCCCGTACTATTACTATAATACACTTCGCTGGAGTCAGTCATGAAAGGTTAAAAAGTCTGAGGTTCTCTCTGAGGTCAGAAGCATCCAGAAGGGAGTAACCCCCATGTAAATGTGTGGTCTTACCATGAGGTCTCAAAAGCTCTCGTCCCACTGCTTTGCCATTCTTTAACATAATTCTGCCCATCGTGTCAATGTAACTTAGAAACATTTGTCTGCCTTTCAGGAACATTATCATTATAGCAAACCTATGCCTGAGACACAGTTCTGGGAGCAACCTGATTCAAAGGTCATAACCTTATAAGCAACTATCAAAGAGATTTAAACAAACCTCTTAAGCTCAGTCTTTATGTGTCATCTGCATATTTTTTCTCATTTAAGAAACAGCAACAAAATTCCTAACCTGGTTGTAGGATGGGTCTATCAGTTCACAACAGGCATCATGCATAGGTTGCCTTAAAATGGAAACATTCATTTAAAATGGACAGACACTACTTAAAGAAGAAGAAGAAAAAAAACCTCTTTCTGCGGTTTTCCAAAAGCATTCCAACGAGGTTACTTACATTGCTTTGAAATTGGTTTGAGTTATGGCAAGGCCACAGCCCGAGACCGGCAGCTGAGACAGCAACAGAGATGAAAGTTTCTTAGCTTCCAGATTCAAGGGGGAACACAGCTGCTACAGCTGGTCCTCTCAGATCTCAACACTTACTATAGCGATTGAGAAAGCGATAATGTTTTATGTCTCAGTTTGAAGAATGCATTAATAAAAACAGTCCTTAAATAGAATGAAAACCCTTCAAAATAATTAATCAAACACTAAGCTTTTAGCTCTGGAATTGGCCTGAATTTAAGGAAACTGGACTCTGTTACACACTGAATTACCACATCTGCATGAAACTGACATCAGTGCGAGTCAGTACCCACTTCCCCCCCCCCCCCAACCAACAGTCATTTATGTTAATCCCATGGATGATTTTAATTTATATTCAACAACATATATATGAAATAACTCTAGAAGGTTTTTTTTAGAATGCCAGAGGAAAAGCAATTTAATAATCCATTAAATGTGGACCAAGACAGATATAATGGGAGAGTGTGATATGAAGCATATTTTCAAAGAAAGACAGCAGTAATAACCGAAGTGGAAAGGACTGGAGATCTTTAAGGTCACTGTTCAACAGTGACTGTGTGAACAGTGACTATTCAACAAATGACTGTGTGATAGTTGTACATTCCCCTCTGGGAAACACATGAATATGGATTTTGTAGAAAATAAGCATCATATTTTCCATACATGTAATTTCAACAACACTGCTAATTTCAGAACTTACTGCCAAACAAGTACTGGTTTAAAACAAAATGGTAACATGGTTACAGTCATCATTAAAGTATTCAAGTCTATTTAACTAACATGAAAATTCATATTATTACAGCTGAATTTAACCAGATCCTGGAACAGAAAATAACTTTTCTAAAGCACAAAGTACCTACTCAGAAACACAAAATCAAATTTTCAGTCTCGGTTTACAAAAAGGTTTCAGTTCCCGACTCAGAACAACGCAAACTGCTGAACATAAAATAATAGTAATGGTTATGATGGCATTAGTTTGATTTAGGTGCTTAAACATGAACAAAGCAACTCTGGGAATTTGCCTCCTACACTGCTGTATTCTCGGTCAGTGTATTGGTTGGGATGGAGTTAATTTTCTCCATAGCAGCTAGTATGGGGCTATGTTTTGGATAGTGCTGAGAACAGTGTTGATAACGCAGGGATGTTTTAGTTACTGCTGAGCAGTGCTTGCACAGAGCCAAGCCCTTTTCTGCTCCTCACCCCACCCCACCAGTGAGTAGTCTCGGAGTGCACAAGGAGCTGGGAAGGGGCATGGCCAGGACAGCTGACCCCAACTGACCAAAGGGATGTCCCAGACCACTGGGTGTCACGCTCAGCATAAAGCGCTGGGGGAAGAAGAAGGAAGGCAGAAACGACAGGGACATTGGGAATGATCATGTTTGTCTTCCAAGTCACCATTACACATGATGTAGCCCTGCTTTCCTGGAAATGGCTGAACCCCTGCCTACCGATGGGAAGTTGTGAATGGATTCCTTGCTTTGCTTTGATCGTGTGTGCGGCTTTTGCTTTACCTGTTGAACTCTCTTTATCTTAACCCACAAGTTTTCTCACTTTCACCCTTCTGATTCTCTTCCCCATCTCCCTGAAGGGAGAGAGTGAGCTGCTGGGTGCCTACTGGGATTAACCCACAACAGTCAGCAACCAGGTGTTTGTCAAAAACCAAACACCCTCTCCAAAACAGTAACAGCAATGGCTTATTTGTAAAACATCTCCAGTCAGTGGTAGAATTATTTTGTACTGCGCTGGAGAAAATTCCATGAAGCAGAATGCATTTGAATTTTTTGTTAAAAAATATTATTTGAAAAGGAATCAGGAATTATTTTGGCATGGAAGTTTTTCTGCAAGAAAACTAAACAAAATTGTAGAGAACAGAAATTTAACAGCTCTGCTTTAAGGATGATCTAATGCTATTGCATCAGACCTATCAGTCATCTAAATGATCGCGTATGATGCTGATGAGTCCCCTGCCATCAGCTAAACTAACAACATTTTTTTCTAACTTAAATTACTCCTAATCAGTTTTAAATGCTTACATGTTCTTTTTAGTAAGCTTATCAGTGGCTATGATAAAAGGTATCCTTCAAGACTTCATTCATAAATTCTCTTCCCTTCCTGACAGTGAAAAAGGTGAAAGTAAATAACCACTCGTATTCAAGTACTCATGGTTCTATTAAGTTAGCTAAACCACACTGGCATTTGAAAATCAATATGAACTAAAAGCTGCAAATTGGTATGCTTGAATGGTACGCATGAAAAGACACATCTAGACAGTCAAAAATCCAAAACTACACACTGACAATTTGGTTGCTAACTGTAATAGGATCCATGTTGGTTTGCATCACAAGATGAACTTCACATCATCATCATTCTAGGTTCATGATAATGAATTACCACAGCAAACAAATCAAAAGTCCTTCTCCACAGTAAGCCCCATTTGAGAAGCAACAAGCAGCAGATATGACAAACCACTGTTACAAAGAAACCTCATAGATTTAATTACATGCCATTTGCATAAGTCTTAACTTACATTTTGTTTGAATATCCTGAAAAAACCCATCTTTCTGAAATGAATCCAACCATGGGGAAGTTCAGGCTGGATACAAGAAAGAAGTTCTTTACTGTAAGGGTGGTGAGGCACTGGCACAGGCTGCTCAAGTGAGTTGTGAATGCTCCATCCCTGGCAATGTTCAAGGCCAGGCTGGACAGACTCTTGGGTGACATGGTTTAGTGGGAGGTGTCCCTGCTCATGGCAGGGGGCTGGAACTGGACGATCATAAGGTCCCCTCCAACCCAAACCAGTCTATGATTCTATGATTGCACGTTTTTTTCTCAATAAAGCGGGCTTTAAACTAAATTAGGCTGGTTTCCCCTCTTCTGTTACTAAATTATGTACTTTTTTTGAAAACCAAAGAACCTTTGTGTCTAGAAAAAGGATTTTGTATGTTTTATTGCAGATGCTCAAGAAATTAACTTCACAGCAAAGTTAATGACAAATAATTAACATAAACTATCAAATGTAGGCACAAATGCTTGAAGCTTTTGTTTCTACAGTGTGGGATGTGATTAATTTTAATATTGCTAATTTTAATTAGCTGATATTTGGAGAATGGATTTCAGACAAATGGCTTTCAGAGTTTTCAGACATATTCTGAAATCTCAAGAGGTAGTCAGAACAAAAAACACAACCTTCTTGAGAAATGGGGGCATAGGAGGTAAATATTAATTCATTTAGAGTAGGATGTTGGATCTAATTAAGTCAACAATCGGCCACTGTGGACCTAGAATTTCTTTCTAATCTTCAAAAGGATATTTCTTTCTAAGTTAGCAACTGGCCTCCATATTTTGTACTCTCTCTGCAAGCTTTTGAATCTTCTTGTACCAACATGAGAAGCACAGCTGGTACTTCACTGTAAAAGACAAAGTCTTCACTGAAGTGAATTCATCACATCCAGCAGTCTTTAAAATACCACCACGTTATTTATTTCAGTTGTTACATATACCAAACGGCGCAAATATCAAGCAGAGATCATGAAGAATTAGCTACAGCTAGAAGCAAGAGATCACATCACAGAAGCCAGAGCAGGTCCTTCAGACCAGAGAACATTCAGCCATGACAGGGAGAAAGCTGCGGAATTTCAGCTTGATTTCCCACAGGATCCATCTGCAGACCACACCACTAATTTTGTAACTTCCCTGGAGATAGACTTGACTTCAGAAAATAATAAGCAATACATTATCACGGCAAGCACAGATCACACCCAACAGCTCTTTAATCTGCCTACAGAACACTGCTACTCTACTCTGGCTTTGTACTTAGTTAAAACCTGTGTTTTCAGTAGCAGCCACACTTGGTTCTCATCACACTTACATCCTCCTTTCTCAGAGCAGACATTTGGGATACATCCAGCAGTTGCCTGCTACAACTGTATTAAGAACACTTAGCATTTAGAACCAGAGTTCGCTTGAATTCAAAGGAAGCATTGGTAGATAAAATAGTAAGAAATGCTCTTTTATTTTCTGAGTCCTCAGATCCGTTTATATTAATCTATTATTATTAGATCATTTATTTGCAGCAAAAGTTTAGTTGCCAAAATAATGCACCCAAACTTCCCCAGCTTAAAATAACTGAAAAAAATGAGGTTAGAGTATCTGACAGTGAAATTCATGTTTCAGTGTCAAACTAGCTAGAAAAACCGCAACTTCACAGAGTTTGGCACAACTACCTGTGAAGCTTTAGGTGAAACAATGGAAAGAACTAGTCTAAAACAGTGCTGTGTAATCTACTGAATTACCAGTCAGAAATTAGTATCAGCCAATTTTAAGAAAAAGATCCTATTAATTATACATTTATTGGAATTTTAGGTCAGAATTGCATATCCATAAGCCACTAGCAGCCAAAAGACAAGTGCTCATACCATTTATATTAAGAACGAAAGCACAGCTCTACATAAAGAGTTTTTTAAGTTAGAACACTCAAGGTGTTGTTTGAATGGTTTTAAACTGTTCCAGTTAAAATATACAGCTATTTCTGACTTCATTAGATAAGGCCTTTGTGATTCAAGCACTCGTCAAGAAGTGTTAGACTGACTGTCAATATTCCTTTGGGATTCACAGAAGATTCAAATTAATCTCTCCTACATCTTGCAGCGCTGCTTCCTGAGCAAGCTAACAGGTTACCATGTAAAACAAAGCTTCACAACAGAAATTGGCTTTTACAGCCATTATCTTTCTAAAATAAGGGTCACTATTGATAGAGCGGCCATGCTTTAGAACCCATCCCACATAAAGGGGACAATCCTAGAAACCAGACTTTTCAGACAACAGAGAAGCAGTTGTTGGTGTAAATTCAGAATGAGATGCTCACCTCAGCAGGACAGTGCTAATTGCAAGTCCCCACAAAAAGCAGAGAAAGTCCTCTACTAAAAAAGTAGAAAAGTAGAGGTTAAGAACAAAAAATCTGCTGAAATTCTGTAGATATGCACAATTTGCATCACTGCTTTAAAATACTCGCACTTCTTTTTGGTAAATGCAAGTCAAATCTTCATTAAAACTGCAGCATCATCAATTACAGCACGTAATTTGCAAGCATTCTTTACATGAAGCTAAGAAAATTCTAAGCACTACTATTGTTTTTACAGAATTTGTAGGCAGCAGTAAAATGTAAATAATTACGCCAATGCCACACCACTGCTGAGTCAAATGCCTGAAAATAAATCCAAGCATTAAGAAAGTCAGGAAATACCATTATCTGTGGAGAAATACGACCTTAAGTCTGGTGTTACTGTGGACAGCCATGACCCAAAACTTGAAACTGGGGTAAAAAAAGACTTATGAACTGGGAGATGGAGATGAGTAGCAGACACAAAACTTTTGTCTTCATTTCTCAAGGGACTTTGCCATGGGAGAGCAATTGAAAGCTCCTTCTAATCTCAAAATAAGTGTTAAAAGATAAATACTGGCTAAAACCAAATCCACTAAGTGCTGAACAAGATTCTGATCAATGCTGGATGCCAAACCTAACAACTGGCATCTCAAGGATACTGAGTTTTGCATGAGGTTACTGCCTCCAGACTTTTGTCCATCATGTTCGTAAAATCTCCCTACAAAATTACACTTTAAATGCAGACCATGTGGACTGTTCTCCAAGCAGATGATCTCAATGGTTATTTTCTAAGAGAATTCATTATAAATAACAGCCTCTGTAATAAACTGAAGTGGGCTGAAGTTTAACAAACGAATGGAGAAGTACTTGAATTCAAGTGAATACTAAAGGTAGTAAAGGTATTGACATTACTGTATTTTTGCTTGTGTTCATACAAAATCTGCTGATCCTAAACAGGTTGCAAGAACAAGTGAATGGGATAAGCAAATTTGCTGTTGACCTTATCACTGCACTCCAAATATGTGTGTTAAGAGCAGAAAAATAAAAAGCTTTAAAGCAGATGTTAGGCCAAAGGTAGAGTAATAGGAATTCTATGTCAGACAGACTTTTTCACTAAGTTTCCCTTAGACTTTTCTTTGGTTTTATCCCTCTGAAAAGCCTGCAACACTGAGATATTCTAAGTAGGTGGAGTCCCAGCTCCATTTCCAGGCCACATGGAATCCACCTAAAATACCAGACATTTAAAAAATCACCTCTAAAAGAAACTTATATAAAGAACTAAATACAAGACAATTTAACTGATTAACATCTGGGATCTGAAACTTCTTTTCTTTCCAAGTAAGTTCTACACCAAAAACTACAATAATTTACAGGTGTATTTCTCTCATAACTAAGCATTTGTTACGAATCTTACACCTAACTCACAAATATTCTGCATTAAATATAGCATGAGCTTAAAGCCTATTCGTGCGGTTCAAATGACATTTCTGCAAATCAGTGAAGGATATGAATTTGGGGCAAGAAGCTGGCAAATGAAAAACCACTTTGGTAGGCAGTCAAGCTTTTTAATGCATTCTACCCATCTGCAGTCACCCCTGAAGACATTTCAAGTTCTATATAAGAACTACACTGCATTTATATTTAAGATAAGCATTTTAATATGTTTGAAGGAAGGCTGAAAAGATCATTTATCAAAACACAGTTTTCGACTCAAAATATATTTGGCTGAATCAGTCATTTCCAGTTACACCACATTCATTAGCACTATGAATGTTCCATTTTCTATTTACCTGTTATTTTCATTTTTGTCCTACAAAAAATATGTGTAAAATATCATTGAAGATGTAAATAATACAATGAATATTTTTCATCAAACTAGCAACAAACCAACCTATGGTGTGTTTTCAAGGGAAGTGAATTCTGAGAGAAGAATATACTGATAAGTGCTCTGAAAGCCACCAAGATGAATGGCAGTACCATGACTTAGGTCCCTGACTTCAATGCTGAAAAATGCAAGTATTATCTTATATCTCATTTTATTTACCTTCCCTTCAACAATCCTCTGATACTGACTGCAGCTATTCAATGAAAGCCGGCGAATGAGCACTTTCTGTTCACTCATTTACAACCAAAAGTTTATCATAGTCTACATAAATAAACTGCACACTTTTTACTGGAGATACTAAAATTATCATTAATTTCAATCATTAATGAATTTCAATCACATGAACCAACACTTATTTCATAACTTGCCTGCAATTTCAAAAGCATTTACCCCTGTGATCATTTGTGTACATTTTTAGACCTCAGCCCTCTGAAGATTTGTGCACCAGAAACATGTTCCAGAGTCGCTTTCTAATTCCCTTAGAAAAAAGCCCTGATTTGTATTTTAAGTCTGTAATATGCACTTAAACCCCTGAAATAGAATTAAATTATAATGGAACATATTCCAGGTTTTTTGAAGTAAAGTAAATTCAGTAAACTATGTTTAGTGGGGTTTTAGTTTAAAATACTTAGAAGGTCTATTACTACTTTTCTTGGTTTCAGATGGTAAAATCATAGACATGAAGACCATGGCTGCTTTTGAAAGGCTGTGTACAGAAATGATGATCAATGGTTTCATGCAGACTCTGGAATTTACAGAATGGGCACACATCTTGTTAGCTCAAAGAAGAAAACCAGTTACAGGATCATATGCACTGCCATTTCTCAGCCTAGTCACTGATACGATGATATACCAGTGTCAGCAGCTGGCCCACAAGGCTAGACATCCTTTCTGTCTGTGGAGACTACCAGCTCACAGCCAGCAACTGAGAACCAGAGTTTATCCCTCTGTAATTTAAAGGCAGGCTCATTTTCCATTCAGGTATTCTCTAGTGATAGCCAAGGACCCAAGCATCTCATAGATCCACAAGTTAAGTGACTACAAGGCATACTAACAAGGCAAACAAGATAATTTATTATGCACAACTAATAGAAACCATTGGGACTTGTGTACAATCTATTAAAACATTCATACAATGAAAGTGACTGTGTTACCAAAATAAATGTGCCATTAAAATTAACAAAAAAAGTTAGCATTCATACAGAACTACTGTAGGGATTTTAAAATGGGGTAGTTAAAAGTCTGACTGCAGTCCTTTGGAGTACATAAACACAGTTTTGCTATTAAGTAAAGAGAAAGCACAGAACCAAAGCTGCTTCTAAACTACTTTATAGCTCAGCTGAAATTCAGCTCTGTGAAGCACTGTGGTGCAGAGAGGTAAGCATAACCATACTGGAATAACCACTTAAAGCACACACTGAAAGGCAAGAGAAACATTACCTGAATATTTCAGCAAAACAAGTCTGACCATCTCTCATAATTATCTGTACAACTCAACCAGATAAGAAGATAAAACCTACATTGTCTAGCAAAGGTTATTATATTTTTTTTGCTTCAGACTTATAAAATAACCCAACCCATCTATTTTCATTTCATGAAAAAATGTACATAGCATCAGCCCAAGGAGGTATTTAAGGGGTTTTATATCTTAAAGATTGTTTTGAATCGTATTGAAATAAAAAATATGTAATTAGACACCAGCATAAATAATATCCTATAAATCATAATCATACGGCAGAAATGATGATTTACAAAACAAGTAAAACCCAAAGTCCTTATGATATTGTGCACACAAAGGGAAAGAGAAGGCAAAATAGATTATTTATTTTTCTTTTAAATGAAGGGTTTGTAGAGTGTGGGGCAAAGGGGTAAAGATTTAACTAGTAAAAATGGAGAGTAAGGAAGATGTGGCAAAATGGAGAGTGGTTCAGCTGAAGACAAAGAGAAGGTAAAAAGTAAATCTTGTCAAGAAAATGGGATGGCCACTAAACAGACCTAGAGAAAATGACAGGATACGCATTTAGAAATTAGGTAATGGGCATAGAAAGAAACCATGGTACCACAATGTCACCTGTCCCCTCACAGCAGAGAGGGGACAGAGGGTGGGCAGAAGAAAGCGGAAGAGCTATCTGTTCTTGATAAAAGACTGAACACTAATGTGCTCTTTGGCTGCGAGACAGTCACACATAAGTTAAAAGTAATGTCTCTTACCTCCTAAAAAGCACATGAATGTGATTAATCTGTAAAATTTTCAACCTAATCCAAATCAAACCAAACATAGTTGAGAGTAACTCAGGTATATGAGTATTCTCCTACATGGCACTAATAAATTTAATTCCTTTAGAATTTGCAGCTCTGAGTAATAGCAGTTGAGCTCTATGGCTTACATTTATTGTATGTAGGACAGAAAGTGCTTGTAGTGATTTGAAAAGAGCACTAAGCGAAAGCTATAGCACTTTATTAAAGCGTGTCATGACTATTGGCCAAAAGGACTTCAGCACCACTCTTATCTCTAATTAAAATATAACATTTGATTCTCTGTATCTGTCGATTTAGAAAGGATGTGACTCCTGAAGCATCAAAGGATATCGCAACTAGAAAAAAGCATTAGAGTTCAGAACAGCAACAACTGCCAAAGAGCCATTCTGCAGGTCATCATCTCAGAGTTAATATGTTGTCATTCCAGCAGCAGCATACAGCGAGCATACTTGCAAAAAATAAACCAGGCAAAAAACACTTAAGGAAACAAATGGCAGCTGACAACATATTTTTATATGCATATATGGGAGAGTATGCATATGAGAGAGCAGGCGAGATGGAAAGGCATGACAAGAGAGTTAACATCCTAAGAAAATGAAGGGGAACACGCATATTTTTGCCTCACATTCATGGCAGTTTTTCCTAGAAGGCAGTCTTTGTCATACAACTGATTTGTGGAGTTTTGCCAAGGACTAATGAAGCAAAACTTTCACCCACTGGGATACTGTTCTTTTGGGGTTAAAAAGAAACAGAAAACTGAAAAGTGGTCAAAAGTCCTGCCTTCCCAGCCCACCTTCAGCAACATCTTTGCTGCAGGACACATCAAGGTTGACTTTGCCATGCAAAACATGTCATGCTGCTTACAAAGTATTAGACTGTAACTTGAATTACTGGTAATTATTTTGTGTAAAAACGTATTTCAGAAGATTATAATGTTGCACAAGAATCTTTTATAATGGTGTAAATATTTGAGCCTGAAGGTGCCTTTATGTTGCCTCAAAGTACAATGGAATTGTTAGAAAAGCAAACTGGCCACCCAGCATGAAGTGGGCTTCTCTCTCCAGGCAAGAGCTATACTTCTCTAAGGTTCCGAATGGGTAAAGGTCACTAATCCCACTACTAAATGGTCAAATCACATGCCATCACAGATGTGCACTGAAATTTAAAGACTAACTCCATGACTGCTTGGAGGACTCCTCCTCCATCCAGCAACTGGTTAGAAAGAAATGCTGCAATATTTACATTTGCTGAGATGATGAAAGAGCAGCGAAGGATGATGGAGTATATGACTTCGGAATCCAGACTGTGATTTAGTGGATTTTGCATGAACAAAGCATTCTGAAATCGGCGCCTGCCACATGGATCACTGGTGATTCAGAAAATATCTCAGCAGAAAAGATACACAGGCCCTTGTTAGCATTTTGGCAACAGATCATTGCAGGCTTTTTCTGCCAGACGTGCAGAAGCTGAGCTGGCACAACATCATGCTACACGCTGTACATCCTGCACGTATCTTTCAGCTGTGATTGCTCTGGTGTAACAAATGGCATCAGAGAACTCGTAAATATCAGTAAATAGTTCCAGCCTACTAATAGCTTGTCTCAGTCTTTAATTTGGCATTTTGTACAAGCAGCAGCAGGTCATTTCTGCTGTTCTGAATAGTGAGTATTTGATTTGGGGAAAGACACAAAGACATTAAAAAAATAAGGGATGGAAGACAAATCAAGAAGAGAAAGATGCACAACTTTTTTTTTCTAAAGCCACTGAACACATGCAAAATTCAACTCTTGTACAATAGCTCTGCACACATAACTGAGTGATTAAGTGCAGCTAGGATAAAACAGACACTAGACGATTTGCCACTACTTCCAGGCAGGAAACATTAACAGTCACACATTTTCCATAGCCTGCTAGAAAGTCCAGGCAAGACCTGTGGCAAACCCTCTACATCTTTATGATGTACTTTCATTTTTGTCTGGGTTGCGGATGCAAGCCCAGCGGCACGTGTATGAGAAGTTTAAATCTTCTTTCATCCAGTGCTCAAGCTCATTAAATGCCACAAAATGCTTCCAAATGGAGAAAGTGGAAAGGGCAAGGTTCATAATAGGATTTACAGAACAAAACATCCCTTTCACTCACTGTAACTTGGAAGAACATATATACTAAGGAAAAAAATCCACTAAAAAACCCTAAATAAACAGTGGGAGAAGTTCAGTCATCTGACTGCCCTAAATGCTGTTAAACTAACCCAATAAAGTTAACCTATTAATCCTCTAGCAGGACTACTGTAGAAATAATAATTTATGCTACCCCCCTGGTTACTCTGATGTCTTTATCTGTACAAGTGCAGTGACCCCTAAATGTCTTTGACTTACTAAGTGCTACCAGATCAAGCACTCAACAGCTTTTAATATATTTTCAGAGTTGAGTCCTTCTAATCAGATGCTAACTCTCAAGTTCTCCTGCAATGAGTATCTTGTAATATCCAGCGAAATACTGTTAGAGACAGAAAGTGTCAACTTCTGTGAATTATATGCAATATATTCTCTGCATACAATTATAATAATTTTGTTTCCTAAATACTTACAATTTGGCAACATTGAGGGGGGAAAAAAGGCATTATAGTAATACTTAAATAATAAGTCACTATGAAAAACACATGGAAATCTTTAGTCTACAGCATTATATACACTTACTTTTTAAGTAATACTTCCTCATACCTGAAAGGTATACTTGATATATTACATTCAGAAGTTTATACTGACAGGAAAGTATGAAATGAGAATGTTGAACCTTCTTCACTGTAATTCTGTGCCCATATATCTTTTCATCCTGGCGAGGAAATACACTGTTCTTAATGCACCTCCAGATGTGGCATCATTGTACAAAAATAAAGACATTTACACTACTGCATTAAAATGAAAAAATGGGGAAATGAACAGTAACGACTATCCAATACAAAAAAGTAATGACTAAGATTATTTTCTTAGGTTATTGTCTTCAGTTATGAAACTGAAAGCAACTGGATCAGTCTAACCAAGGATAATAACAATCTTAAGTTTTGTAAAATACTTATTCACATTAATTGTGAATAATAGTTGTGCAAGTCTCCTTTATATGATGATCAAGGGTTTATAAGGGCTTTGTAAAGAAGAATAAAGACAACAGAATCACAGAATAGAAAGATGAAGACAAAGATTCATTAGAAGCCACTAAAACCTGCACTGAAGGGAAAGACTGTCATTCACTGCAGTGAACTCTTCTAAATGTAAGCCAGCAGATCATTCTGCCTTGGGTTCACTTTTACAGTCACAGGAAGTACAATACTATTTCAAGCTTGTCTCTACCTAGCAGAAATTAAATGTTAATCATGCCTAATGATTCATTTTCCAGTTAATCTACTGCTTGAATGCAAAAATACTATGCTAAGTAAAACCCTTCCAAACATGCATAGTTAATCAATCCACAGTACTCAAAACAGGAATTGAGAAGGCAAACATAATTTGCAATGTATGCCAGTAAGTAGCTTACCTTCTCATGAACTCAGATTTGATGACTGTTTTGTTGGTTTTTCAAAGCCAAAAATTGCTTGCACTTTAGCAGTTTGCCAGAGGGAAAACAAACTCTAGCATCTTGTGAAGTGCAACAACTGAAGGACAAGCAAGTGTATATTTGAACAAAACAATTATACAATGTCACTGAGTTAACAATAAATAATCCTATTTAAAAGATGCATTACTGTCCTCATTTTTATTACAGAAAACATATCTTTTGAACAACATTTTATTAGATTACTTTTGTCCAGGCAAATTTTAGTAATACAACTTTAAATGGAAAAATGAGCCTGAACTTTGGAGTTTGTTTCCACTCCACACACACTGGGAGGATTAGGAAAAATTCACAACCTGACTTACCCTTATCGCCTCATCTTGCTGAAATGAAACTAACTGCTCAAGTTCACTCAAAATAACTGTCCAAAAGGAAAGCTGTTAAAGAAGAAAACCTTCAACACATGATTTGCCACTACATACCTCACATTGTGACTTGCATTAAGTTGCATTAAGCCTGTTGGCTTGCAGGCTCCGCTGAACCTCCTTCATCCCAAGTGTAGAAATAAGGTCCCAGAAGAAAACAGACAGATAGCAGTAGCCACATCCTCTTTTTCTAATAAACAGAATAAACAGCACTTGGAAGTCAGAAGGGGAACCTGGGTTCTGAGCTTTTGCTGAAGAATCCTCTCTCTGAAACCTGGGTTTGTAACTTTTCAAACCAATAAAGCTGTCCCAGCTTGTATTAGAGGAAGCAGTACTCTCTACTTTCTATGAATCTAGCATCTTCTGCATTTCCGAGATTTATATGGAGTGAGAAAATAGCAGGAAGCATAAAAAAGTCAATCCTTTGAGATCTCTATCGTCCTTTGAGAACTCTATCTGAACAACCGTTACACATTAGCAGTAACTAAATGATAATATTCACAGCATAAGAAAAGTAGCACTGTGAAAAGTAGCACTGTAAAAAGTAGCTGAAAAGATGACAGTGATTTCCACAGCTATCTACTCAACGCTTCATGCTATGTTAAAAATCTAAACTTATTTTTCATTGTTATTGTTTAATGAAAACAAAGATTTACTAACTAAATGCAGCCAGTTACACGGGAAGATTTTCTAAGGCAAAACAGGAACTTTTCTCAAAACCAGGCAGGAAAGTACAGCTGCTACTTCTGCATTTGAAAGTATCACTCCTGTAAAGCCCTGATAAAAATAAACGTGAAATACTTCTGAACATTGCTGTTCACCACTGAAGAAGGGAAATTATACATTTCACTAATGCTGCCAATGCAACAACTGTCACACTAACCTAAAGGAATTCTGCCCAGTAGACTTGTCATAGGAGAAGTTAATAGCTACCAGGTTCAAGTACTGCAGCAGGGCTGCAGGGCTTTCTTGGAAGAGCAGTGTGGCACCCTGCCTAGTGAATGGCATGAAGGGATTGCTATGGGCTGTGATGCCTCTCACCCATGACAGTTGCCATCACTGTCTGAAGACTTTCAAGACATTTTGGATCTGTATAAATAGAGGTGGAGGAATAAAGGCCAAATGGAGGAAAAAAGCACACAAAGCAGTCTTTTATAAAATGACAGCCTAGGAAATCTGCTATGTCCTTAGCTAGATGCAAATAAAGAACAATAAGATCCGAAACCAGCAATACAGCACATATGGCATTATTCTAGATGTCACAAGTCTTGAATCAGCTTCAGATTTACTGGATGGGAAGCAGTACAAAATTCCCTTTTTGACTGTCTTCTCAGGAGATATGTATATCAAGAGCTACGAACAAAGAAAGGAAAAGCACATCAACGGAGGAGAAACCAAGGTAGTTTCAGCAAGTCAAGGACAAAGTAAAAACTAAAATACATTTGTGAAAAAACTCTCTCTTGCCATATTAAGTAGTGATTACATCTTGGCAACGTTACATACAGAAATAAGACTGCTTACAGCAAAAAAAACCAACAACAAACAAACAAGAAATTACACTGCCCAGTTCAAAACCAAGGCAAACTTGCAAAGTTCTGGCTTAAGGAAGCCGTTTTGTTCTGGTTCATTCAAGATGAGCAGCTGGCAGGAGACTAAACTGATGTCTCTTCAAGTATTTTAATTCAGAAAATATTTCTGGGGACTTGAAAGAATGTACTTTCCAAATCCTGGAAAAGAATGTCTCTTCTTCTAGATGAAAGGGGCAAAGCTTAGAATAGAGTAATACACTTGAAATACTTGGCTTTTCTATCTAACAAGCAGATGCTCTCTGAAGCATAGCTAGGGTGTAAAAGACAGTCTGGTGAGTGCTAGCATCACAAGCAAGTGGTTGAACCTGTGATCTTAGCCAAACATTTTATAGCGAGTCCCAGAAAGTGGTATGACAGAATTCCAGAGACCAATACAAAAACCTTCAATTTTTTCCAGGTATTAAATCTCAAACAATATCCAAACTGGTTTTAGATCCCATTTACAAGCAGACAAAACAAAGCATTACTCAACATTTATACCACCTCTACTCATGAAAGATTTTTGACTCTGCTATCTTAACATGAAGAATGATACTGAAATAAGATGCATCACAAAAAAGGTTGTTGAAGCAATGCCTTCTGTGCCAAGGTATAAAATACCAGCAGTGGTAACTACATAGCAATCACATTTCTTTTGTGTTGTTGATTACTGCCCATGATGGGGAAACAACAGCATGCATTCTCAGTGTTTATGTGTTAATATCCGCTTCTTCCGCTTATTCACACAAGCATTTAACCTTTTGATAATGATTTGAATCTTTATCTGTAGCAAATGGCATTAATTCACTGATAACCAAATTTGCACGAACTGTGACTCCAAAATAAGACAGACAAAAGGTAAATACTGCTTGGATTTGCCTCCAAGTCAAAGCACTTTTGAAATAGACTTTAAAATAACTTGAACAACATAGAAAGCGTAAAGAGAAAGAAATAATCAGTGACACTAAATAAGATTTATCTTTAGTAAATGAAAATGAGTTGAATATTAAATGAAATTACAAACATCTAATTCCAGGTTTTAAAGGTATCCTTCATGGAAGGTACAGATTTGGATAGCTTCAGTGTCCTCTTTCTTATTCCACTGCAGCAAGCACTACAGAATTATTCTCTGATATTTTAATAGAAATAAAAATCATATCTATTTCAGGATAATTAACAGAGCCTGGAAAAGTGATCCAAACTATTATGTGCTTTGTCTATTATACGTATTTCTTAATTTTCATAGAAATATACCAGGCTGGAATACCAGCCTGGAAGAAACCTTAAGTATCATCTGGTACAACCTTTCTTGGCAAAGAAACCCTCAAAAAAAAAAAGCCTATAATTTAAAAAAAACATACTATCATTTTCTCCGTCGCTGTAAAATAAACTTCATCTGACATTAAGCGTAAGTAAAACCCTTCAGACACGAATCGATACTGCTGAGATCTTCCTCTTCATTTCAGTAGGTGATGACAAGTCAGAGAGAAAGCAACTGCAGTAACTGCACATGTGATGGAATTGTAACCAAGCTCAGTTTTAGTGTATTCCAGGGCGTGCAATGTTTACACCGTAGCATCAATTTTCTATTATTATGATTATCAAAATTCAAAGTGCAACATCAGGTTCTTCAGACATGAATACTCCTCAGCCTAAACAGTAATACTTTGCGGTAACCTGTATATTGTTATTACAAACCTAAGCAGTAAAAACATAATAAAATCTTGAGGTAACTTCTTTATTCTTCAAAAGACAAAGATATTTCTCTCTTGGATGAGACCAACAAAGCCATAAAGAATAAGCTGAGACAAATGAAAACTTGGCAAGGAAGCTGAAAGGCCATAAATTTAGCAGAGGTGAAGAATGCATCTCCTCAATTTCAGAGTGCATATGCACAGGTGCATGGAAACACTCACATACACACATAACAAAGGATTTTTTCTTTATTAAGCTGGTGCTTTAGTTTACAGTCTCAAACAGGGCACCTTGCTAACTAACATAGTGACAAGGCATTGCACCAAGACACAATGTCTCTAGCTTGCCCGACCAAATACTGCAAACACCCTGAATTGCCAGAAAATGGTTTCTGCAAGATGAAAGTCTATCTGAAATTGCTAGGTGAAAATTCTATCTCACGCCCAGTGAGCAGACAAAAAACCACTGAACACTCTGGAAAATGAGCACATTCAGCTGCATCTTCCCTGCATTATTTTACATAAATACTGGATTTGGGTTTTGTCAGTGCTTATTTGTGGTTTACTGACAAAAAAAAGTCATTAAGTTGAGGGAAGCATGGGAGACATGGAAATGGACAAAAACATATATGTGCTGTTATAAACTGGAATCCACTATCTGAATGCAAAGCAGTAGCCAGGAAAATGAGGCATCAGAACCTCATGAACTTATTTCGTACCCCAACACCTTCCAAACTTCACTCAATTCCTTGCTAGGCAAGTTCTTACGCTTCGATAATGAGAAACAGCCTATCTACATGGCCCAAGCTGAGCACCAGTCAGGTGCTGACAGCCCCATGAACAATGCTACAAGCAGCTAAAAATTCATATGGGCATGAACGCTTATCAGTGGGCAACACACTTTCAGAAGCATTTTTCACCAACACAGATAATTACCCACTCATCTAAATGCCTGCTTAGGCACTTCTGAAGTCACATAAGACATCCAACCTGGAGGCCCTCAAGTGCCTTTAAATATCCCAACCTTCCACCTTGAAGTTCACTGCTGTTTGTAAAGCATTTGTAAAGTTCCGTGATTACTTTTTCAGAAACATACTTATGAAAAAAGCTTCATTTACAGGGATAAATACAAAGCAAACAACCTAATTTCTGGAGTTACAAAATCAAACTAGAATCTAACGTCCAAGCTCTAGATTCTTTACCTTGCTTATACAAATCACAGTTTTACAATATTTTTGTTGCTGTTTTCTTCCCTTCATAGACAACTCTCTAACTCTACTGTCCACAAAGGGTTGCCCTCGTGATGCTGGGAGTAGCAACCTTGACAACAGTGACGTCAACTTCAATTTAATTTTAATCACAAGATTAAAATTCATTGCTAGTCAAACCCAACATAACTCTAGACATACCAGCTCCACAATCTACAAAGGCAATTTCAAAAGAGAAGTCCATTTTTCTGGGAGTAAGGATCTACACAAGTTCTGTGACGTACTCAGACTCAAAACTCTGAGAAGTTCATAAAAGCAGTACATAGGAAAAGCTACTTAGCAAAAGAAAAAAGAAACAAAAAATAGTACAGGGTGTAACATTAAAATTTGATCTATTCAAAACACTAACAGATCAATGGTATCTTACTATCTATGGCAGTACAACCTGTGTAAAAAGGATTAACAGTATCAAATTAGTTATTAATTACTTGGAAGATGTAAGAGCATAATCCGTAAATGTAATCTGTATGCATTAACACACGCAATTTCTATAATGATTACTCAACTTCAAAATATATTTTCATTATCTTACTGTTCTTCTGTTAATAAACAACAATGAATTCTGAGAAGAAGACAGAAAAGCTTTCACAACCCATTTTGCACAAAAAGACTGGAATTCAATAGTGAGGGAGCAAGAAAACAACAGCTAAACAAAAAATTCCAAAGTCTGTAGCCTTTTCACCTGGATGGAGAAAAAAAAGGAATCTTTTGGCTTTGTTTTTTCCTTTCCCCTTCTATTATGAATGATTGAGCTACAAAGAAAATAAGTACACGTGCCTCTGCCTCTGCGTATTCCTCTGCATATTTGATGGTGGTATGTACTGACCAGGGTATACCTAGATGCCTGAGTACACATCTAATGTTCTCAGGTGTCTTCTATTAGAGTTATTGCTCGCGAGTGCATTCCACTGATTTCGGCATACATATCAGTAGCCCTAAGAAAAGGTCTGGATCTCATGAAGATTTCTTTTCTTAATTCTCACAGCATAATCCTCCCAGGAATTCAACAAAACAATTCTCTCTCCCTTTAAAAAGATACCAGTCAGGAAGTTAGATACTGCATCAAGCAGCTACTAAACCAGACCACCCTCCTAGCCACCACATTACCAGTCCTTTGGAAGCTGCTACTAAAATGCTAAAAGCCAAGCCTGCAAAAAATTGCTTCCAGCAGACAGGAATGGAAACATCTGACTTACTCTTGCTGTGGTGCACAGAACCAAGGTTTTTCCTGTCATCTCATCCAAGTCCACGCTGTGCTGACAGACAATGGGTCTATTCTAAGAATGACCCTATTAAGCTGTGCAATTACAGCAAACTGCCAACTGAAGAACAGATTTGTTTATGCCTAAGTCTAAACATTATTTAGCAATCAGATGGGAAGTATCCTGCAGGTAAGTTTCCTCTCTGATTCCATGTACTAAGTTTGCTCTTCTCACAAGACTTTACAAAAGCTCCAGTTAATGCAATCAAAATATAGCACTTCATTTTTAATGTCTTCAAACTCTGACAGTCAGCCTCCAGCACCAGCTTTAGCTCAGGCTCGGCTTTCTACTTGAAGAATGACACTGGCTTGTCTTTCTTCACATGGCCAAGACAAAACCCAAGAACGCTGCTTTTTCAGCTTGGAATGAACACATCACTGCACTACCTCAAAAGGCATCAGCTCCAAGGTGATATTTTATTATGTTCCGTTACACAACTTCAGCAACAGTTCAATTCTCACTGGCGTCATGCATCAGCTGTCCTCTCCACCTCTGTGTTCCTTTTTTTGCCACTCTCAAAGAATGAGCTCACAAGGCTTCAGCACATCAAGACAACTGTCTTTGTTTAATTCCTTTCTAAAAAAACCAATTTTTTTCAGTAAGGTTAATTCCTAAGCATACACTCCACTATTGCAGTAAAGAAATGTGTATTTGAAATATATGTAGATATGAAAACTTACTTCATTTAAGAAATTCAACCTAAATTAATTCTTTGCTGTAAGTCTCCCAGTAGGACTTGTTTTTTTCAGACTTTCATCTTTACAGGTTAAATATACCCTGGTAGCTGGGTGACAGCCAGACGCACCACTGAGCACTGTGAACATTAAATAACCAAAAATATAAGCTGTTCCTCTTCAGAAATGAACAGTTATTACACCGGCTGGACATCTTCGTACAAGATAAACTAAAGAGACCAAGCTTTAGGATAGAAGGAGAAACTGAGACATCTCAAACAAAGCACCACATCAACAGGCAATATCTTCAGGCCAAGCCGAAGGAGTTGAATTAGGAATAGGAGATTGAATTAGTCAATTCACGATAAAGATTTAATAGTTTGACTTTAATTAAACAATAGCATTAAAAATCTCTATTATACCTTGGAAAATACTCAACGGAGCAGGAATGACAACAAAAGGGCAGGTTTTTAAAGGAAGTTCTCTGCTGAGATATGCTCTCTGTCACCCATCTCTGCTGCTTCAGAAGTTTCAATTCTGACATATAACAAACCAAGTGAAGGCCCACAGAAAACACAAAACTTGAGTCAATGGCACTTGTGAGATTAAAAGTGCAAATACAAACACAAAAGGAATCCAGTAAAGAGTACTGCAATTAGGCTGTACTTCTTTGCTATGAGTTGGACAGTTTTGGCACTAAGTGAAGCTATTTATCATTACCAGTGTTTCATTCTAGACTATCTGTATACTCAGATGAAGTAATAGCTTCCCTGTATTTAACACACAAAGCTCTACCTGAATTTGTGAAATGGAGTCTGGGAAGGAAAGTTTTCCCACTAAAACCAGCCAAACAAAACCCAACTACCAAATCTACTCCTGTTAAAACTTACTCATATTTTAATCTTTACCATAAAAACTGGTTACCTTTTCCTTCTAAAGACAGTAATCATTGCAACTGAACTAGATTTTATGACACGAAGAACTGAAAGCAAATATGAATTTAGCACTGGAGCTCCCTCACTTCAGAGGAAACACATTAGGGATACTTGTGTACTTTTTCCATTTTGCTTCTTGTGCACCAACTGGAAGCTTTAGAAGACTCAGAATGACTTATCTAAGAATAATACCCTCTTGGCTAAAAAATGCTGCATGGAGGAAAGCAATCAGCATACAACCAGCTGCAGATGCGTTTCAAAACTAAAAGTATTATGCAGGAGGCATGTATGTATATACTTAAAATCATTAAAGCTTTTCTCAAAGGAAAAAGTGACTCAGAGAAGGAGCCTTTTAAACTAAACCTTATCAAATGGTAAGTCGAAACAAAGTACAATTGGCAAAAAATACTACCTGGAGATAACAATTTCCTTTGAGGTTTTAAAGTCCATGGTGTGTGTATGTTGGATTTTATCCATTTTAGTAAATCCTCTCGCACCAAAGAACCCATTAACTTGACCTATTAACTTAGTCAATCAATTAACATCTGCAATATAGCAAGATCCAATTGTGAAATATGGTAAATCTGAAGTTTGGTGAGAAAGAATAGCTAACCATTTTGATGAATGGATCATTTTCCTTTTACAAACACCCGGAAAATTAAAAGCACCTGGAATGCGCAGGATGGCTCTGTACATAAGGTGCTCTTAGAACAAGTTCCATCAATGCAAAAAGAATTTATCTTGCACTTTATTTGACAGAGGTGACTAAACTTTCTGACGGAGGTGACCAGGTTACTCAAACAGTTATCCAGACATCCATTAGCATGAAACAAAAGAAATGCCTGGGCCTTGAAATCTCTTTGGATTGGTGCACAGAAAGCAGAAACAAATGCTTCAACTATCATATCGATTATATACAGGAAAAAAAATGACAGATTTACTTACTTGTCAATGTACATCATAAGCACGTGAGAATTGTTCAACAAAATAGGCATGAGGACTATGACTGTGTCACAGAAATTCCTCTTTTTTTTTATTTTTTTTTTTTGTGATGAAATGTCTCTATAAAGAAAGAGTGCAAAGTAACTTAGGTCTGGGGTCCTTGATGCACACTACGCCAGTATTTTAGAGGATGCTACTACAAGCCGAAGAAAAAAACAACAAGCTTGTCAAAAGCAGAATAAGAAAAAAGAAACACCAAGCTTAAGCTTCAAGGAAAAAAATCCATAACGGAATAAACCCACAGATTTACAACTGAATTCGAGTTGCAACTTTAACTATAGCTTTCACAGTCAGGGACAAGGACAGTCATAACCATTAACCACTGACACAAAGATAAAAAGGGGAAAAAGTATGTTTGGTACATTACAGCTGTCTTTCATTACCTATAATTTTTCATGTTCAGACCACAATAGGAACACAAAAGGAACAGTTAACTGCATGTTACAAGGCAACAGTGTAGTAGTCCTTCCAGTACATGTTACTCACTTCCAATGAAAAACACTGAGTATTCTACTCACAGGACACAACAATTTGCTTTACACTGTGTCTGGTCTTTTAATAGTAAGAAAATACCTTCCTCTTCTACACCATTCATATAGTGTAGATTTTTTAGCTCTCAATTTTACTAAGCCAAACAAAGTTGCTCTTATAGTCTCTTCTTACAACCATCATTATCATTCTTCCAGTCATTCTTGTAAGATCTCCTTAGCACCACTTCTGTTCTCAATTCGTATCTCTGGAACGTGTGAGATAAAAGACGTATACAATATTTCAGTTGCAGTCTCACCAGCTCTTTCAACAATGGCACAGATGCTTCCTTATCTACTTAACATTAAGATCTTTAAGCTGAATCTCACCAGATGATCAGTCTCTTCTGATACCCTCATGAACCTTCTCATTTGCAGTCACTCTTGCTTTGTAAGATCATAGCTTATATTTGACAATTCTGTTATTCAGCATAAATGCAGGACTTGCTGCTCATCGTTCTACTACAGAGCTATAAGCTTCAGCCAATACTGAACATAATTTTATCTTCTTTGCTGGGTCCTAAATACCACGTCTGTAAACTCATGCTATCACACAAGAGCAAAGGTGACAATATCATAAAGCTAAAATTAGTGGTGGTGGAAGGAATGAAAGTCATAGAATCACAGACTGGTTTGTGTTGGAAAGGACCTAAAGATCATCCAGTTCCAACCCCCCTGCCATGGGCAGGGACACCTCACATTAGACCAGGTTGCCTGAGGCTCTGTCCAGCCTGGCCTTGAACACTGCCAGGGATGGAGCATTCACAACTTCGTTGGGCAACCTGTGCCAGTGCCTCATCACCCTCATAAGAACTGTCTGCCATTTAATGACAGACTAACGTGTCTTTTCCTTAAAATACAGTATCATTGAAAGGGCGAGGGGATAAAGTATGACTAAATATTCACCTGATACATTAAAGAAATCTCACTATCCTGAACAATTTCCAAGACTGAAAACAAATGACCTTGTGCATCCACTCTGCCTTCCGCTTCCCTTCTATACTATTTGATGATGCTACTCCCATACTCATTATTGAAACAAAATCCTTAAGACGAGGATTATGGTGAGTCAAACATTTACAATACTGGGTTAATCCATTTTCTCTAACACCAAAATGCAGTAGTTTTCATCAGACTAGTGATAGGGTAAAACCATATTCAGAGCAGGATGCCAAAAATCCATCATGCTGAATAAAATATTTTAAGATGGCATGTTCAGCAGAAAGTTCCTTGTCATTAAGTAACAGAAATGCTGAGGAAAACAATCTTAAACCCCACCACTAAAGCAGGCACCTTGGATTCTCATTTTGTAAGGGATTTCCTCTCTAGCAGCTTACAAAGACACAAATTCATAATAATGGACTATAACCATAATGGAGTAATTTAAAGACAGACTGGTCTTTTGGGGTTTCCTTCACTCTTGAGAATGTAAAACTCACATTTTGTATGCTATCACTGCTGTAGAGCAGAGAAGATTTGTATGTAACATCACTGCTTTACACGATACAACGCAAAGACGTGTGGCACTTTCCATAAAATTCTGACCTACTTAGTGGTTTCAGTCTTGGCTTTTTCACTTGTTGAATTATGTCTCAACTTTTGCTCTTGCAACTCAAACATTTTCAATATCAAGAATATTGAAAGAATTACAGAAATTGTGTGCAGAATAACTATTCCTTTTCAGATTTAAAGTCTCCTAAAGTTTTCCACCAGAAACCATATGATATTTCTGCTGATGCTGCATACTTGTCAAACTACTTCTTAAAACAAGCTGCTTCGTAGCTTTCCCTTGCTAATGCAGAGTTGAAAACACTTTTCTTCTCTTGCTACTTTACACATTATTGAGCAACAGGCAATATAGTTTTCTTTTTGTGTAGATGATTTTACAATTTAGCCATTTCATTCTACTATGAACTTTCAATTTGCCCATATCTTTCACTATTAAAGGAAAAAAGGATACAGAACTAATATATTTAGTCATTTAGTCCTTTTCTTGCTTTATCTGTCTTGAAAACTTCTTTAAACATTAAATTACACATAAAGCCATTAAACTATCAGCCTCAATTAAAAATATTTTCCCTCATCTCATTTCCTTCAATCTGAATATTCTCCTTCCTTTACAAAAGAGAAACTGCCTGACAAAGAGTGTTATTCTTACATGTCTGATTCATTTTATTCACCTTTTCAACAGAACTGAGGTAACTGTGACTTTCAGAAGGATTTATTGTCTCATTTGCACTATTATCTCCCTCTGGAGAGATCAGATTTTGCTGTCTCTTTTCCACCAAAAGACAAATAGATGGGCTAGCTAATCCGTTAGATCTTATTTCTGGGTTGTCCGGATTTCTTTGTCCATCAGGTAAAGCTCTGTCTGCAGTAGTATGCTTGCACCTGGTCTCCTTCTTTTCCCAGGCTACTATATAAACGTTTCAATACCACTGGGATAACTAAACAATTGCTTGAAAAGTTTATCAGTTTCAAGGTTTCTTTCATGCTTATATCCAGCCCTGATAGTTCTTTATTTAGATTAAAACACAGATACCTATACAGCGGAAGCCTTGCCTACAAGCTTCTGAATCAGCAAAATCTGATCTCTAGCAGAGCGAAGAGGTCTTCCTGCCCAGCGTGACTACATCCAAATGAGTTAATTCACCTTTATGCAATGCACCTGATACACAAACCAATTATCTGTCCCCTCAATGAGTGATTCTATGACTAAGGCATAGTCCCATGGTTTTTTCCTGCAGCAGCAGTTTTCCTAGTTTTCCATTTACGCTGTGAAAACACTTTTTCTCCTGGAAGTTAGTTAAGAAAATCTTAGCAGTTCTACTCATCAACTCACTGTACTGAGAACTTCTTTTTAACACAATAGTTCCCTCTGGAATATTTTTTACTATTAGTATAACACACAAGAATATTCTGGAAGGATATTGAATGGCTCTACTATGAAAGGGTCTGCTGCATTAAATATCTGATTCAGTGGTACTCAATACCAGCATGCACTGTCATTCAGCATCAGCCTAAGGAGAATACTTGCATCTCTATTTTAATACATAATGCCCTAAATCTCTCTTTGTAACTCCATCTGGTATCTGACTCATCTCTTCATTTTTTCACCTTCCTTCCTAGCAGCTGGAATGAACAGCGTCCCATCTTCCACTTCAGCAGGCCCATGGCACAGCTCTAATGCAGTAGTTCTACCACTGTGGGCATGCTTTATATGCAACGTATACCCTGAAAGGGCACCATGAGATAACCACTGTTTTCTCAGCATGGTGAATGAAGACAGTAACAAAGTTGGACTAATGGGAAGGCCAAACAACAAAGACTCTGCTGCTAACAGAGCTGCATGGCAATTTTTACCTCACCAAAAGTTCACTGTTTCTAACATCTTGCCAGATGATCAGAACTACAAACCAGAATTGTTCTTTCAAAAGCTTACTTGTTTATATAACGTGAAAACATGTTCTTGCTTTTTCTATTTCAATCACTGCACAAGAGTTATGAAAATAACATCTGTGCAAATGATAGTAATATTCAGTACAAAAGTGTTGTAGGATGAAGTTAGCTAAGAAAAGACAGGCAATGACAACAGTTATCAAATAACAGTTATAACTTTGTTTATAATATAGTCACAGGAGCCATGTGAGAAACATCCACGCTAAACAAGGTATTCCACACCTCTGCTTCAGGGGCACATAAATCACCAACACTTACTTAGTGTTTTAGGAAAATGTATGAAACAGTAGACCTTATATGTCTAAGAGAAAGAGCTTCCTTTAACTTCCTATACTTTTTTTCTATACCTATGACACTAAATAAATAGGAGTAAATACAGAATGACTTAATAAACTTTTTCTGAGAAGGGTATAGAGTCACTTCTTTAAAAAAATGGATAGTTAACACAAACGTTAGCCAGGTTCTTCTACTGGAAAAACAGCATCTTGGAAACAAAATCCAAAATTCTGAAATATGGGACAGCACACATATCAAGACTTGAAATTTAAACTTCATCACATGTAACTTATCTTTCAGATGGCAACCATCAGCTACCTATTTCTAGTAACACTTGGGGAGCCTCTCTCCTCAAGAAGGCACAAAAGTAATCATAAGAGTTCCTCCTGTGCAGAGAAAATATCAAATACATAGAACAGTATTTCTTAGCCACTCACCCCTTTACTAACAATCTGAAGGAGGGGATCAAGTGCACCATCAGTAAGTTTGCAGATGACACCAAGTTGGGTGGAAATGTTGATCTGCTTGAGGGTAGGAAGGCTCTATAGAGGGATCTAGACAGATCTGAGGCCGACTGTATGAGGTTCTACAAGGCAAAGTGCTGGGTCCTGCACTTGTGCCACACCAACCACCTGCAAGGCTGGGGAAGAGCAGCTGGAAAGCTGCTCATGGGAAAGGAACCAGGGGCGCCAACTGATGGAGATGAGCATGAGCAGCTTGTGCCCAGGCAGCCAAGAAGCCACCAGCATCCTGGCCTCTCCCAGCACCAGTGTGGCAGCAGGGCCAGGGCAAGGACTGTCCCCCTGTGCTGGGCACTGGTGAGGCTGCGCCTGGAATCCTGTGCTCAGGTCTGGGCGCCTCACTATAAGAGAGACATTGAGGTGCTGGGGTGGGGCCAGAGAAGGGCAACGGAGCTGGTGCAGGGCCTGGAGCACATGTGTGATGGGGAACGGCTGAGGGACCTGAGGGGATTGGTCTGGAGAAGAGAAGGCTCAAGGGAGGGGACCTTATCACTCCCTATAACTGCCTGACAGAAGGATGGAGCCAGGAGGAGCCTCGTCTCTGCTCCCAAGGAACAAGGGATGGGACAAGAGGAAATGGCCTCAAGCTGCACCAGGAGAGGTTCAGACTGGGTGTTTGGAACAATTCACCATGCGAGTTGTCAAGGATGGGGTCAAAGGATGACTGTGTTGGAGATCTTGATGGAACAGGCTGCCCAGGGCAGTGGTAGAGCCACCATCCCTGACGGTATCGTAAAAACACATTACAGATAATATTCATCTTTCTTACCTATAACAATGACACTTATTGTTACTCTTTTTCTCCACCTGCATCATTACTCCTGTTTTCATCTAAAATCTCCACTCTCTACTTTTAAAAATACCAGGACATCATTCTCTCAAATTCTGTTAGCTTTCACAGCATTTCCTTATAACCACTCTTGACTTTTCTTTACCTCTCCTTATCTTCTGGTTCCGCACTCTGAATGTTACTTGCATGTCTCTTTCTTTTATTTGTTCCTTTGAAGTTCTTACGAGAATCTCTTCAACACTTCAAATGTTCAGTAACAGTAACAAAACACGGTAAATCAGGATTTTATCAAAACAATGTGGAAAAATCACATTTCATTGACTGAAAGTTCACCTTGGACAATTTAAAAGCTGCGATTTTATTCCAATTTCACCATATAAATGCCAGACAGTATAAGAATCTGCCACTGTAATTGGCAAGTTTAATGTCAGATTTAAACACAGCAAGTCTCAGCTTTTATGATTGCTTATTGTTGGTTCCATGGGTGATGCAAAAGAAAATGCAAAACATGCATCGTTGGAGTAATTTTTAAAGCAAACGTGCTATTTTACTTATATATAACATTGGGGATATTTATGAGAGAGCTTTTTAAAAAACTGACTCCCAAATACAAATGCTTTTATATTAAGGCAGCTCCCTTTGTCCAAAATGCTTAAATCATTCCACATAAAATTAACGCACTATATATTTCAAACTTGAAAATTTAGTATGCCTTTGTCAGTGTTTACTACTTTACTACTCAAAACAAAAGTAAAGCATAGCTCCTTTATAATATACTATTAGATATAACATTGGAATGAGTGAAATACTGCAAATTTTATTTTTTGGGGTCAATGACAAAGATAATGAAAAAATCACTGCCTTGTCACAAATACCACTAGTGTGGTGCAATGCATTCGCTTATTTATTGCATGCTGTAAAGTGATTTGGTAAGAATTTCATTGTGTATTTAGGTTCAATTTCACATTTGTTTCCACCCAGTGGTCTGGCCCAAATACAAGGTTAAGAAACATGCAAGCAAAACCTACGTAGCATGTTTGATCTTATAAAAATTCATGAATATTGTTACCACATGCTTTCTTCACACACACAAAGGAATCTAAATACCATCTGTGCAAGATAGTCTAATTAGTGGATTAGAACCACAGAAGTTCTGCTCACTCACATGTTCAAGTGCCTGCTCCCTTGGCCACATCAGAAAAAACCTACGTGAAGTAGAAGAGAAAAGGGACAGCAGCACCCTTCTGGATCCAGCATACACAGGAGTTAACTACCCTCACAGAATTTAGTTGTCCAACTCTACCCATGGGAGTTTGCATTTTTTTCCCTTGATGTATAATGCCTGGCCCAGCACAAGGCTTATGAATAAACTTGGCACCAGATGAATCACATTTTAATAAGTTCAAATGATATTCTGCAACTGACTGGTATTTAATGGCTGCAGCATACTACAGGGACCAATTTTTCAGGATTTGGCAGCAACAATAGAAAAGTAAATTATAAAAGCACATAAGTAGTTCTTAAACAAAATAAATGAGGTATAAACATAAGTAAAGGCTGTACTGAATATATAAAAAGAGACTGACTACACACAAAACCAAAGATCCATTTGGAACCACCTAATTTTAGAAACAGGAGTGATAAATGTACAAAGCAGTCTTCTATTAAAACAGAGTCACTAACTTATGGGCTTCACCATCAGCTTAAAGCTGTTTGTTTCCCACGTCATTTTTCTTAATCATGGGATAATTTAGGAACGCCAGTAACAACACGCAACCCAAATCCTTACAGGGAAATCACATCTTTTTATTTTGAACATGAAATCTGACAAGTTTCAACAACTTAGATCGTATTCCACGATTTGACAGAAATTTGTAGAGCTAAGCAATGAACTCACTCAGAAATATGTATTCAAAACATTTTTCCTCTTTGGCTCGACAAATGCTCACAGATGGGTTCCATTTGTTTAACATATTTAATAAATTTATATATTTCTGGTTGGTTTGGTTTGTCCCCCTCCCCCCCATCGCTGTAGTGGCTGCTGATAGTTCACTAAGACCAAAGAAAAAATCAAAATGGGAATCTGGTCATGAATTACAGTTATGCAGCTAGGCTGCTTGTTGACTGAATACATGTGTGTAGTTTATCTGTCACTGACTACAATTTGTAGTCTGAAAACATTTTCTACTTTGAAGTTAAGTCAAAATATCTTGGTGGGAGCAGTATGTATTTCCAAACTAGCCCAATCTTATAGCTAGGAGAATGCCATACAGAAAGTCAAAGTGATAGACTAACACTGTGCACAATAACCAAGCAGGTCTCCAAGACCTTGCAGTAGCACTGCCAAGACTGCATCAGGTCTTTACCAGTGCACAGATAAAGTGCAAGTACCTTTTAAAAGCACTGCTTAATAATAAAAATGATCAGTGTTGTGTAATACGTAAACTGGAGAAGGAAATGACTCAAAGTAGTAAGTGTCGAGGTATTTAACATGATTACGTCATTGAACCCAAATTTGATTTTCAGGGTTATCCCTTGTTTAGTCTAGCACTGCTGTGGAGGACCAAAGACTCATAACAAGGAATAATGTTTTAAAGTGATTTGGTAAGATACAGCTGGCCATCCAGGAGAAAAGCAAACTGCCAGACATAACTTACTGAATTACTTCAGCTAGATTTTAAAGTAGCTCTGAAAAATCAGCGCCCCTCTAACTTTCCTCACAAGATCTGTTTCGATTAAAATTTCAGTAGATTCACTAAAATATATTTGAATCAAGTAGATGGTAACTGGCCAGGCTTCTTTAACGTAATGATCTTTAGGTTTCCAGTGGAGCTACATAAATACTGGAGAAACAGAAAACAACAAATACCATATTCATATTCCACCATGTGAGCAGTCGACTCAAAGCATTCAGTTTCAGAGCTCTCACTTGTAAGTGACTAATACTCTGTCCCTCATTCTGGACACCCAAATGTCTTCTCAGATACTGGCTTCCGCAGTGAACTCACATTGACAACAGATGTGAGGGTGCTGCTTACTCAGCTTATGAATGGTTGCCAGAAGAGATTTGCTGCTTCAGGCTGCTGTAAATTAATCCCAGTAAAGGCAAGGTTTATTTGCTTCTCCAGTAGTTTGAAGAAAACACTGATGGCACAATTCTGAGCAAGGCTAAGGACAACTGAGCACTGGAGATGGCCTTGGAAAAGCCAGAGCTCTGCTGGAATGCTCTTTCAAGTCCACATTACCTATAGGGTATTCACCTCAGAAACTCCACTTACCCTTTACAAGATACTGCTGTTTGCTCTTCAAATGTTTACACAGAGAAAATTGTTACTAACAGTGCATATATACATTTAAAGTCAAGGACACAAAGCCAGCCAGTGAGGGTAATAAAACCAAATAAAGTGCAAGCTGTGGAACCTTTTTTCCCAATGCTCTAAACTAGAAGGAAGACAACTTCTTTTCTTTCTTTTTCAGCAGAAATTCATTCAAGATGACTGCTTTGCTTAGCAATTCAACTTCCGCATGCCCGACTTGCTTTCAATTTTTAATGATGAGAAAAAAAAGGCTAAAACCAGAAAGGCGCACCAACTCTGCTTCTCTTTTCAATACCTCACCTACAAGAAATGTCTTGTGCTATATTAGGAAAATGACATTTTTTTAGCTGTTTTGAAAGCCGACTCAATGCTACAGAGCCAAAGTGGTTCTAAATTCTTTTTTTTCCCCTTTACCTGCCTGGTGAGCCAAAGAACTGCTACAAACTGGGTACTTGCTACACTGCTTCCCTCATTATCTTTTGCCCTCAAAATTACATACATTAAAATACCTTACTTAACTACACCACAACAAAATTCTAACAGCTACTTCCAAAAGCCAGCACACCCTGTTGTATTAAGTTGTATTACACTTTTTTAAACCTAATACAACTTAATTATTTTAAATATGCTTTTACTTGGACTAAACCTCTTCCTTATACCTAACCTGAACTTCCCCTGTTTAAATTTGAATCCATTAGCCCTTGTCCTATCACTATCAAGAACTTAATACAAATGCTACATACCTAAGTGCTTAAGCTCAAAAATAATACATGTATTAAGGAAGCTGCAAACTGACCTTGCAGATTTTAAGTACTTCATGTGAGAAGGAACTTCTCTCCAGCAACATTCCTTCATCTTACACTGATAAAAGCATTACTGCCAGTGGGAGTATTCAAGTGCTAAATTGTAAGCTCAGCAAATTAAAGAAGTTTGTCTGCTTTGGGTTCAGCAGAGAGATAAAGAAATACTGCAAGTTCAATACTCGACTTTTTTCTTTATGTAGGCACAGATTTTCTACACCAAAGTTACACAGTTCCTACACTAAGTATAGATTTCTATAATATTGAACAGTGCAATATAGAACCTGTACAACACCTCGGGTTCCAGAAAATTTTCAACATTATTATTATTACTATTAGTCAGGTGTTGACCTGCATTTTTAGCTTTTTCATGGACATTTATAAAAACTTGAAATCATGGATCACAAATCACTGAAGGACACTCTGAGAGCTTGCATGTGGGAAGAAACGGAAATCAAAGTTCTGTCTGCAACATGACTGAAAGGCAAATAATCTTCCGTGGTGCAACTACAAAAATAGCGTCATGTTTACTGGTAAATAAGGTATTATTAAAACCAGTAGTTTCTGGAAATACCCACTCACTCAAACCAGCAGATGATTCAGAAACCTGTTGGAAGTCTTTAACTCCTGAAGTTTCTACAGAAAAAAAGTATTCCGAAGTTGAGCTGGAGGCTAATTATTCCTGATTCTTCCAAACATGCTTTTCAACGGACACTTTCAGCTTCACACTGATCCTGACTGAACTGCTCATTATAAACTCTGTCCATTTGGGTTTCCCAGGATTTACAACTTCATATTAATATTTTCTCAGAAATACAGTTTTTAAAAAGTGTCCAAGCTACGAATGAATCTGCTAGCATCTGCTTCCTCCACCAAAGCTGTTTAGAGTCCTGCATTCATGACTTTGCCACAGCGGGCGTTGGTAGGGTCTAATGTCAATGTCAAGGGTTGGTACTCGAGCCTTGTATCGCAGGAGCTGCAGAAGTGAGCAAGGTTTGCTTCATTCTGTTACTGCTACATCCAAAAGTGCACCCAGAACAAAGGGACACAAGAAGTGGCTTGCAGAATGGCAAACACCAGAGCTGGGTTATTTACCATAGCCATGGATTTGACTGAAAAACACAGGAGCAAAACACTGTTGCCTTCTTTTCCCTTCTCCCGAAGGCAAATTAGTATGAGAAAGAAGAGTTAGCCTTAATTTACCAAGCTTTCAACAGAAAAAGATGAGGAAATTAAATTTATGCGCAACAACAGAAGCATAAGAGAATCTCAGCACTTCTCCCTCTGGATTCCCTCTAGTAAGTCATCAGGTACTTAGCTTTAATAATGTACCCCATCTCTTTTAAATCCTGTTTCTGAAAGACTACTTTTCAAGTTTCTTTTTAAAAAGCTGCTGTTTATTTCGGTAATTGACAATGCTGTATTGAGGTTCCTGAGATTCTGCACCCTCAGGGAAAGTGGCGCATGCAGCAGACCCAGCAGGCTATCTAAGTAATGAAAGGGAGCCCAAGGCAACAGAGCTTCTGAAAAGCTCAAACACCTATTTATACTCCAGGCTGTGTTCTTCATGTCCCTTTTGGAACTCTGTTGAATATTTTAAAAATGCCACATACTATAATTTTCTTTGTTGTTTCCCCATTAGCGTCTACATCAAAAATATCTCTACCTATAAACACAAGAACACAAACTATTTCCTAGCAGGACTAGGCTTAAGGCCTGCTTCGCCCACTATTTTTTCTCCATTAGAGGTGAGTTGCAGGTTCTGAAGTCACAAATTTATTAGAATTATTTTCCTAAAACAGAGTTCAGCTTCTGGCAGCCAGAAACCGATTTGAAAGAGTTTGCATCTGGACTTACATATTTAGTAGCCACTGACAGATCTATTCTTCATAGTCATTTACTTTCTTTAGGAAATAGTTTGTACTACTATGATGCCATCTCATCATGCTAGAAGGTAAAAAAAAAACAGGCTGATATTTTCCAATTCAGTGAGTTGGCAATTTTCTTCAGAGTTTTTCCAGAACAGTATCTCAATTACACAAAATGACACATCATTCTCCATTGAATAGGTATGAGAGAATAGACACAAAAATCATTTTCTGACATTCATCTCGGAAACCATGTAATTTTCAAAGATTACGTTCTAATTAGGAAGGGTAACTAAAAAGGGGAGCTGGAATTTTTCTGGATTGCCACATGCACATTGTCAAAACACAGGAAAAGCCTAGAAAATGTATTTTTCCCTGTCCATACTGGACCCTTAAGCCTTTTGCTCCTGATAACTTTTTAATCTGGCCAAATGAACAAAATTCTTTCCAAAGCATTTGCAGGAGGAAAATTACCGCAGCTCATCCTTAAACAGAATCTTTTCAAGTGTTATCACAATTATTATTCCAGTAAAATAGAAGCTTATCAATTTACCTGGAAGTAGCCAGTTAATATACCATTCTTCACAAGGATTTGCAACAACCATTTCATATATTAAAGTGTTAGGGTCTATTAGGCAATCATTGCCATAGGGGAAGGATGGGCGGACAGCAAAAACAAGAGAAAGACTTTTCATCATATTCTCTGGCTGTCCTCTCCCACTTTCTTTAAAAACAAACATACAAAGAAATGGTGAAATACCCACAGACAAACAAAGCAGATAAGTAACTAAATGAAAGTAGCTGAGCTAACAAGGGCAATGCTTCACCCACAAAACATTTCACCTCAGCAGAATCACTAAAAATATTCCTAGTATTCTTCCAGGAGACAAAGGAATCAAATTTTATAACAAGCTCCTGTTCAGCAAGTAAAAGTTAAAATTTAATATCTGATAGAAATATTATTTTTTATTGAAGATGTCTCATTCAAATTTTATACACTTATTGGCTTAACTGCCAGTACGGCTGGAAGGGCTGAGTACTAGAAAAAACCTCTGACATCTCATAGTACCCTAGAATTTTGATTACTACAGCTGACAGAATTACTGCAGCTAAAGGCCCTCCACACAAAATCCCCTCAGCTCAACAGCTGATTCTGAATAACTACGGTTATTCTATCAAGGTCAGGACCTCTTTTCTTGTCCCTTTCTAGTAAATTATATTCATTTTCTTATTACTTTCCAATCAACAGTACAACTGTTAATCCTCAGTTTCTTTGTGAAATTGGTGAATATCCATCTCTAAAACAACCACTTGTGCTTCACATATATTCCCTCAGAAAAGGCATCATTTTAAATAATATTAAAAATAAATATTTAAAATATTATTTTAAAGCAATCTGGACATATCCTGAAGTGGGCTCCTTAGGAGGCACTAGCTGATCTGAGAGAAAGAAACAAACCCCTTCCCAGACCTTCTCAGGGTTTACCCATCCTAGAACTTTAGGTTAGATGTAAGAAAGGTTATCAGATTAGATAAAAGGAAGAAGTTCTTTACTGTGATGGTGAGGCACTGGAACAAGTTGCCCAGAGAAGGGGTAAATGCTCTATCCCTGGCAGTGTTCAAGGCCAGGCTGGACATAGCCTCGGGCAACATGGTCCAGGGTAAAGTGTACCTGCCCATGGCAGGGGGTTGGAACGGGATGATCTTAAGGTCCTTTCCAACCCAAGCCATTCTGTGATTCTGTGATTCTAACTTTGCTTCTGCTTTTCAAATTTATTGTGAGCAACAGAGAAAGGAGGACAGTCTGTCAGCTGCCTTCCTGGACACATCAAGAGTTACTGAAATGCTTTGTCAACATTGTGGAAAAGACCCCCCTGTCAAAACCAAGTTCCCACCACTTCCTTTGTGGTTCCACTCAAACAGTAGGTAACAGCATTAATTAAAACCAGCCAGCAGATTTTGAGTATATAATCTGTTTGTTGTTTTAAATTGTTGCATATCAGTTACGTTATTATTCTGTGATTAGCATGAAGCATATGCATCCATGTCTTGTGGCTTTTGGCAGTGATTTGAAAAAAAAAGGCAGCAACTTTGTGTACAGCTATAAAGCAGTATGTTTCCAGGCAGTTTTAGTGCTGACTAGAGCCGTTCTCAATCTGCCCACCAGCATGAAGTTAATTAGGAGAGGCATGAAGCTTATGGCTGGGCGCAGAAATCAGCAATGGAGCAAAATGATCCTTTTTTTGGCTTCAGCCAGGAACTGCCACTGCATCTACATGATTTCTGGTTTTAAATGCTTTGACTGTTAAGTATCAGTTTAAGCTTTAACTTTGTATCTTACCCAATTTTCCAAATCCTTCAATGAATGTAAACTGATGAACATATGAACAGAAAGAGCTAATTATGTGGAGCTTGGAAAGCTACTATAATGGACTAATTAACAGAAAATCCAGTTTCAGACACAGCCTTGGGATTCCATTATCAACAGTCTACTTCTGACCATAGTGAAACTGGCCATTTTGCTCACAGAAACCAAGCTTGGGGTGCAATGCATAAACACCTTACAAGAATATCCACATAAAAGGGAATCTCCCTGAATGTTTCACAAGAGTCCTGCATTATTACAATCCATACAGGGGAAAAATAAATAAGAATACTACCTTGGATAAGTGGATTTCATCAAGGCCCTATTTTTCTTGCCTAACAAGATCACAGTGAAAGCAGAGGAATATGATGAAAGAGAAGCAGACAGGAAAATCTTCCTACCAGTCTCCCTAGCGATAGATTTCATTCCTTATATGATATTAGATCAGGGATTTATTAAGGAAGAGGATGTATGAAACAAACAAACAAACAATGTGATCTAGGACTAGATGAAATTCAAGTCCTTTGTTTTTCTTCACTTTGCAAACTAAGGATGGATTTCCTTCTCTAGGTCCCTTTCTGCAGTAAAAGGAATGCTCAGTTAAATAATAAGGTACTCGTTACCCATGCTATGCCTCAAACAGTGTGCGCACACATTAGTTTTTTAATTTAGAGAAATCCGATTTTGAAATTACTCCCAAACACCCCCACTTACTGTAATTTATTTTGCACTGCATAGCAGTCCTGCAGCGTGTGAACTTCAGAGGAAGCCAAGAGAGAAGACAGGGTCCTCGAGAGGCACTAACATCATTCAAGGCCAAGCATCTGCACCAGAAGCCTCAGAAGCCCTAAACAGCTTATGTTGGGGCCTTACCCCAAACCTTTTCACTCCTATTGCACTGTAGCATTTGTCAACATCAATATAATCAGATTCTTGCTAAGTGTCCTTTGGTTTATGCTGTCAGAATTTAACCAAAGAAAGTTGAGTCTCGTAACCCACACGGTTATCAGACACCAAGGAGACACCATAAGCTACATTCAAGAGGACACATGGGAGAATGAAGTAACAGGGGTTCAGATGCTAACAACAGGAGGAGGCTTAGGATATTCCAAGGCAGCTTCTTCTCTCTCTCCTTAAGTGAATAAGTATTATAAGGTTGTCTTTTTTTTTCTGAAACTGCTATTGCCTCTTCTGATGCTGACTTAAGTTTCTATTCAAAGTATTTCTTCAGAAAGAGCCATGAGCTTATGACATTCTGAAAAAAGATCATTTCATTAGGCGAACCTTTTTCTGATTGTTTTCCCCTCAAAACAGCTCTCCAGAAGAGTATCCACATTCTTTGGAATGTTGACTCCAAAAAACACGGAGTGCAAAATACAACAGCCAGGAGATTTGAGTTGCAGTCCCAGCCCCTCAAAGCAAAATCTATTTAGCATGCTGCCACTTCTTGCATCGAATACTACCAGTGCACTTGTAAGTACAAAACAGGACTTACACTAAGAAACTAGATACAAGTTCAGGCAGAACCACTGGGTTATTTCAAAACTTCATAATTATAGTATTCCATCATGTCAAATTCACATTAAAATATAATCAGAACATTAACATTTTGATAGATAAATCCAAAGGGTAAATTTTTACAATGGGCACATCAATCAAATACTGGTATCTCTGATATCACTTTTTCTCTGCTTTGAAGATGATTTAAAGAAACAGTCAAGGTATCACAAGCAAAAAACCCCAAAACACTACTCACAAGTGGAAATTCAGACATGGAGGTTTCCAAAAGGTGGGTGGGGGGAAGTCAACAATACAGCAGATCACTAAAGACTACAGAACCTTTGGATGCAGTGAAACTTTGGGTTCTAGTGAAAACACCTTGATATTGCTAATTCTTCTGGAGGAACAGATTTAAAACAAGGAATAAAATAAAGACAGTAATAAAAATATAACTCATGAGTTACTAAATAGTGAGAAAACCACACAGTACTTACACCTGTAATTATATAGCAATTCCGATGGTAATATTTTTCCCTATACATGTGATATAAATGCAAAAATAGATACAATTTGAGTACCGTACAAATACAGCATGAAGTACACTATAAGTACACATACAATACAAACAAGCATGCACTTTACTGTAGAAAAGCTACATTTCAAACTGCAGCCATTTCTAGTCCGCACATGGGGATTTCTTGAAGACACTTCTACCTTATATATTCTCTTGTCATATCACAACTATTTCACAGTGGACTATCAAAAGGAATGATGTAAGCTGCTAATAGTGAGAAGTTTTTCTACTAAATTCTCAGCAGTCTGAAGAACAGTTTTTCCCCAATTATATTGTCAAAGAAGTTTGAGGGTAGTTAATTTTACTAGAGAGTCACTACTTTGTAGTAATCATTTTACATTCAGTAAGGAGCTGCCATCTTACAGCTACTTTTACATATATTTAAAGTCTATATGAAGATGATTAAAAATAACGTAGTGGAAAGAATGACAGTTTTTCATACAGTAACAATACTCTCCTGTTCTGTTTTAGCTTTGCTCCATTAACTGGCTGAATTGAAGACTGCTCAGATGAATTGAGGCTAAGGACATGAGGTGCCTCCCAAGAGCAGGAAAGGCCCTGCTCTCCAGGGCTTGTTACTGGTTGTTTCAAAGAAGCAGGAGTATACAAACAACCACAAGTTAGGAAGAGTAACTTGGTAGAAGCCAAGAGAACTGCTGAACTCATGCAACCCCATTTCTTACCTCTACGACCTTTTCCAAGCCAAAAGAATCAACCCAAAACCTGAACATCTTGCTCTAAATGCAGTCTTTATCATTCACTTATTCATCTGCCAACTGAAGCTCATTATCCATTCTGACAAAAAGAAGTCCTTAGGTTATGTATTAAATAGAGCCAGGGTCCCAAGCTGGCCTCATGCCTAAGAGGACAACAACTAGGACACATGCTGCTGGCTTCTCCGTAGATGAGTGCCAGACCTTCCAAAGGCCCTTATTACCCTCGGAAGGGGATGAGGCCAAACCCAGCCTGCCTGAAGTCCTGGTAATCAATTAGCCAAGGTCCAGGCTAACCCAGGAAGGGAATCATTTAAAGGGAAGGGTGGAGAGCACAGAGGACAAAGCTATCTCTTGCACACTGGAAGAGCTTTTCATGCGCATATGTGCCTTGAGCATTGTTCTGCCATGGAAGAGCCACATTAATCAATGCTCAGGACTGCTTTAAATACAGAAGTACAGAGAGGGCTATTCATTGGTGATTTATTACTGGGCCCAACACTCAGTTGACATGAAACAAGTTGGTACTTTGGAAGCTGCCACCAACAGACAGAGGAAGACGTGGGTGTAAGGAGGCACAGTCAAACCAGCTCCATTTAACTGCCATGTGAGGGAAAAGCGATGTTGGCAATCACCTCAGCAAACGTCCACAAAGCATCCCAAGGGACCAAATGCCTCATTTTGATTAGCAGGATTGTATAATTGCTGAGACTCCAGAAAATTAAAGCTCACACAGTCATGAATAGTGCTATTATATATACAAAATGTCCTAATGTAATTTAGAAGTGCCTGGAACTGGGATTATAAATTAAGATATCTACACCTCCCCCTCAGAAGGCTAGGCAAGTTTTAAAGCCGTGTGTCCTTAAACAGAGAGAAATAAAGCCAGTTTTCCGTGTTGTAGAACTCTTACATAAATCCTTTTACTTTAACCTCGAGATGGAAGTTTCAAAAGCATCTTTCATTTTTTATGCCTAGGGAACTTCTATTTAAAACTTTAACCAAAATTCTCCCTGAAATCACCTCTTCTCTGGTACGTGCATATGTCCAAGAGTACATATGACAACACAGAATCTTTTCAGCAAGTCCACCCCTCTTAAATCTTACTCAAAAAGAAATGATAGACAAAAAGCTCCCTGGCCAGAAAAAAAAAAATACACATACGTAAAATTATAATTTCTTATTTTTCCTCATGACAAATACTATAAAGAACAACTGCACTCTGCTACTGTTACAGGGCAGTTAATATGTTAACTTATTAATGTTATCTTGAGATGCACAGATTACTTTTAAAGCGTAAAATACAAATTACTGTAATGCGAACAAAAAGAGCAGAAATTACATGGTAGAACTCTTAACAAACATGCTTTGGACAAAGAAGAAACAGTAAGAAACTGTTTCAGGAAGAAAAAAGAAATCACTGCAACTCAAAATAAAAAGAGCATGATAATAGCCAGAGGTCACAAGTTTAAAAGTGTACCAAATAAACTCTAACAACAGCCCAAAATACGTAAGTTGCAAAGTGCATCTGTGTAGTGTATGCAAATGTAAACGTTTTTAGTGATCTGTCTGAAAACTCTAAGGAAATATAACCACATTCTGTGGACAATTACATTTCGCTATTTCTAGAAAATGCAGATTTGAGATCTTCCTTCAAGGAGTCTTCACATTTACTTGAATAATCTGTTATTTTGCTTTACAGGATAAAATTGATAATTCTGCTTCAAACTCAACACACACACAGCTTTTCAGTGCCTCCGCTGGCTGCTGACAGAACACTGCAAAACCAGATGTAAGATTTGGCTGTACAGCATTATACCTACTAATATTACATTAACTAGATTAGCTCCGTGTCTATCGGGCATCCTAAAAAAAAATTGAAAGTTAAAAAAGTACATTTATTCCCAAATTCTTCATCATCTGAGCCAACATTTTCATCCAAGTAAAGGACTCCAAGTTTCTAGCTTTGGTGCTCATAATAACTTTAATTTTCACAAAGCTTTATAGGAACACTTTATTATATATTCCAAACAAATATATCTAAGAAAAATCTGAAAACTTTTCCTAAAGCAACAGCTTCAAATTTCAGAGCCTAAAAAAACACTTTCAATTCATGCATTCTCATGTAAAAATTCTCTTTAAAGATATTAAAGAAAATAACTTCTCTTATTCCTAAGTTTCACTTGCAAAACCATCGCAAGTACATACAAGTATACATAAAACACAATATACAGATTATTTCTTTTCATTGCATCGCAAGTTTATTAAATGAGACTGCTGCAATTGCAACATTAATCTGAGCACAGATTTCAGTGCAGTGGCTACTTAGTGTAATATTGTGCTTCAATTGACCTGAAGGCTTAAAATATTCCCCCAAGAGAGGATGTCGCTCAGAATTACAAAGACAAAAGCAATTTAAAGTTTATAGCATTTTTTATTATTCTCCAAATTAAGTATGAGAAAGCAAAGAAGTGCTCCTAGAATTTGGCTGTGAATAGTTACATAATGCATTTATTAGTAAATCTTTATATATGCACACACATACATATATGTTTTTAAATGCCTTAACCTACTTGACAGGGGAAGCATAAAACAAGGTGTAGCAATTAAAACAACAGTAATAAACATGAGTTACAGAAACTAGAAAAATTTCTCTCCCTGAGGAACAGCAAATTCAGGTTTTATAAAGCCCTGGAAGAAAGGAGGATGTAAGCATTATATTTGCAAGTGATGGGGAATCAAGGAGTAAAAGCACTGAAGAACAGGAGAGAAAGGCATCATGTTTGAAGAAATGTATGAACAATAACAGGCATGTGGGTGGAATATATTCTGGTTAAAAAAAAATGTATTCACATTAACTATGAGCTATAGAGAAAAAAATGGAATGAGCCTGGAAAACATTCAACATATTCACAAGAAAACTCATATGAAGAAAAGACTGGTGATCCCAGGATTACAGTCTTCAGGCAGCCATTAGTTAGTAAAATTATAAAGCACTGCAGATGACGATTCATTAAATGCAACAGGATTTACTTGGCTCAAAGAGAAACTGAGAAAGACGCAAGTGTTAAGATTCTCTGATATAGCTGAATATACAAATTAGAATTCTAATGAGATAAAATGCAGATAGTATTATTTAGGTCAAGTTGCAGTTGATGCGAATCTGGACAGGGTTATTCACTATGGTATTTATTTAAATAGTCCACTTTTTGAAATGATGACAACACAAAGAAAAAGAGAAGAAAACCACAGCAAGTCTGAGGCCTATTATGTATAAAGTACACAGACATTGAAATCAGCCATACAGAGTTTTAGTTACTCCAGTGACAGCAGTCTTGGGAGGGAAAGAAAGGAAAGTAAGAAAGAAGAAGATTATAAAAAGCCAAGAATCCAATATTGCGGAAATGTCCTTTTCAAAACCAGATTACACAATGAAATAGCACAACAGAAGATAAAATTCATTAAATCTCTCATAATACTTAGAAATCAAAGCTCCAGCCACAGAAAAATCAAGCTAATTCAATCCAAGTTCTTCAAAGAGGAAGTTTATCTCACCTAACTTAGTTAAGTTAGTCTAGTAGCCTCAGCTGGTTACACAGCTCCCTGCTGAAATTAAGACAGAACAGGCAACTCAAGGCTTTGGATGCACATGCTGTCTACTGATTTACTATAGGAGGAGCCTATAAAAGCAGTATTTACTAGACACCATACAAATGGCCACACAGCAACTACTAACCCTACAGAGGGCAGTTACATCATGGGTTTTGACAGCGATTAATAAATTCAGGTAAATTAATTATTTTAATTAGTATGTCAGAACTTAGAACACAACAGAGAAACACTATGTACCCATGCGAATACAACCTGTGTTTGCCCACTCAAGTAAATCCTGAATTAAGGGTCTGCAATTAGAACTGCAAGAGTAGTATACTCTAAGATGCTCTGTAGCCTCCACTGAGTACACTGAGAAAAGCATTCGTTACAATGACAGTGTTTCTGCAATGCAGATGAAGTACGCAAATCGAAGAACTCTCGTCACTCAAGCAACAGGATTTCAGTAAAACTGCTGAGTACAATCACTGTGACTCCGATTTGAAATGGTAACCTAAGGGCTAAAGACCCAAGATCCTCTAAGATGAAGTTCTTGAAGACCTTCTCTGAGAGGTACAATTCATGCTTGTCATAACATACATTTCCACTAGAATAGCTGTATCATGCCAGCACAAAAGGGAAAAAGACTAGCAAACCACATACACTCCTCTTAGTATTTTTCATAACAAAGAATAGCTGAGATATAATCAGTCATTCAGACAGATGAAGTATTGCAATGCCTCTCCTATTTTCTTCCTCATTTGCAGCTAGACACACATCAGTGTTTGAGAGATACTTGAAAGTAACAAAACAACTTGTTAACAAAACTCTGCAATAACCTTTATTGGAGAGCTGTTGAATAAGCTATTTATAAAGGGAAAAAGAACCTTCCCACATGATTTTCTAAGGAACTGCTAAAAAAAACCAAAAACCCAAGCCTAACAACCCTGAAAGTGAACTTCGTACCTTGATGTCTGAGATAAAAGATATTAATTACAAACATCAGTTTCAAAACAATTCTTGACATAAATTAAGTTATAATTACTAATTGGGATTAAGTATATACTTCAATTTTATCTCCTTTAATTTAATCCTATCTCTTGATACTAAAAATCCTATTCCTTTGTGGAGTAGCCTGGTTAACAGGGTTGATGCCCTAAAGGAATCTTTGAAGACATGTGATCTATTGTTAGTGAATGACACAAAAGATCTCTTCCCAACCTTATATATATCCAACTCAAAAGTGTAAATGAACCACCCATACACTTAGACCATGCGCGATAAGGTGTCATGGGGCAACTAATGTCCTTACAACAAATTGTCATTTGTCTTAATCACCATCTCTTCATCATCCAGATTTTATTTAAGCTATGACAACCCACATGCAGAATAATTCTATTTAGGCAAATGAGAACACAGGAGAATAAATTTACACAAATCAAATATAATTAAGTTTTTGTGACAAAGAAAGAAACCTCCACAAAGCATTCACACACTGGCTTCAGTCTAAGTACTAACATTATTAAAGACTGCACATCATGGACGAACACTGGAAGACTCAGGACTCCAGCACAGAAGTGATGGTAAACAGGACACTGCTGTTACATGTGAGATCACACCTCAAGTATGTCATAAGATCTTTAAATACAAACACAAACTTTTTGTTCCTGCCCCTGTACCTCACACTGAACTGATCTCAGCCAATTGATTTTACACTGACATAAATTATTTTTCCCCTTATTTTAAGGGATTCCCTCAATGCCTTGCAGTCTGGGCTGGTTCAGCTTTGGATCAAGCAGACTTCCCACTGAATGGACCCAAATGAGCACCAAAGCAGTGAGGCACAGCTCATCCCGCTGCAGGACTGTAGCCAGCCCAGGGTCTCTTTAACAATGGTTTTAATTAAAGACTTAAATGCTCAGTGTTATCACTCCTCCTTGTGAAATCTGGATGGTTCATCACTGGCTTTCACTCTTAATGTTTCATTTACTGATGCAGAAGTGAAAGGGACCACAAGGACAACTGACCATTACAACTTTCCCTAAAGTAGCTTTGACACAGCTTAATGTATGTGCTGTTTCATCCAGTTTATTAAGCCTGACTGGGAAATGGGATGTGAAAGGAGTCAAGGGGGAGAAGTGGGCATAGATCCACTTTTAAATCAGCTATTGGTCTTGTCTATTTGGCTTGCTATTTTGCATTTGGGCTAATGTAAATTTTGTGGAAGAAATGCACCTCTTGAAGGGAAGAGACATTGATCTGCCAGTTTCTTGAAGTTGTTCAGGACTATAGAACCTTTAAATAAAACCTGATGAAACACTTCAGCAAGAAAAAAGTGAATGAGGCATTCAAATGGGCATGAAATTCTTTTTTCCTATGCCACGCCTGTTTGTTAAGTGACTGAACTCAGAAGCACAGCTAGTCACAGTGCACATACTTTACATACATAGGCATGGGTTTAGCTCAATGATGTTCCTTTTTAACCCCTTTCCCCTCCTATTTTTTCTTTTTTAAATGGGAGCCTGTTCACCATGCTCAAACTTTAAAGAACAGTGATGCAGCCGCTCAATTTCAATCTGTTATTAGTTCTTGGATCAATTTCAGTAATTCCTAAAAGCTGCAACTTAGCCTTTTTTATCTGGGCTGTCATGGGAGAAGCATTACAAAAGCACTCACCGCAGGCATACACTTTGGTCACAGAACAATTCAGATGGTTTTACTGATACTACTCAGAGGAGTAAGAGTTATAGGAAGACTGCTAACCCTGCCTGTAAATCAAGACTAACATAACGTAAGGAACACAGAAATAAATTAAGTAATAAAAAATAATCTTTCAAAAACAGAACAAAAGTAGCTACTGGCCTTGCCTCATATCCTGCCAGTGCAAAGAATTCCTGCTTGCAAGAAAAACAGTCCATGTTGAAAGCAAACAGAGAGGCCTGTGGGAATTTGAAAAGTGTAAGGATATTATTTCTGGGCTTTCATAGATAGAAATGTGATCAGAGCTCCAGGAAAACACAGAAACCAGAAGACATGGCAATTTCAATTTCAACCACAAGAACTCTGGAAGTGCAGTTATGCATAGCTGTGACTCTTGAAATTATATGAGTTTTACCACATAAGCCTGCAGAAAACAGTGAAATTAATATTTGATTTCATTCCAAGAAGGGTCCCTTTGACAAGGTAACCAAGTCTCTGGCATGCAGAGAGTGAACTGAGCTATGCATCCTGAATGAAAAAAAAAGGGGAAGAAAAAAAATAATAATTTGCTGGTAAATGAATGAATCTTTCTTATTTTCCTAGCTGAACTTCAGTTCAGTACTGAAATACCTTGACACGTATGCATTTGAACTCATCATTTCATTCTCAGTTCTGGCATCACCAGCTTTAAGGGGTGGCGAGGGAGACAAATTGCACAGGGGAAGTTGTCCAAAGAATATCCTTAAAAAAATGGAAATCTGGTCCACATATAGAGTTGCACTGTTTTAATAAATCAGTTCAAGTTCACATGCTGACACACTTTAATGGCTCTACCACTGACTTGTATATTTTAACACTTGTCAGTAAATACACAGAAATAAGCCAAGTTGACATAAGCAGTTTGAAACCAGTACAAGTGTTCAGTTGGGAAACTAAACTTATTTACTTAAGTCAGCTTCAAAACCTACTTTAAAATGTAAACAAAACATAGCAAGTGCGTATGCACAAATGTATTACACTTATAAACCCCCCCATGACTCCAAGTCCTAAGTGTGCCAAAGTCCAGCTAGGGCACAGCCTTTACAAAAGAAGTGAGAAGGGATTTCTGGTTTTGTTTAAGTGTGTTTCAAATTAACTTAAAACAGAAAGACAAGACACAGAAATGCGGCATTCCTGTTTCTCTAACTTACTGTTGGAAGACTACAGAAATAATATCAAGTTCAATTTTATCTTCAAAAGAGTTACTTTAACAAGCCACTGGCAAAGCATCTTAAAACACAAACAAAACAATCAAGAGAAAGTGGTATTAGTATTATGATCCTGCATCTCCTGCACACTGCTCTACCTTATCATCCTTATCTACCCTTACTAGTTTCATCACAGTATCTCCCAAATTTACATATAATCATTCATTCCTTTGAACCAGGAAGATGGACAATGTTTCCTCCTCTTTTTGCCTCATTTTTTAAAAAACAAAATAATAAAACAAAATACATTGAGAGAAGATGACACCAGTTCTTAACATTTTCTTGATTTACACATATGCTTCCTGAGTTTAAAGATGTGACTTGCAAGACCAACCAAACCCAAAACCTAGGACTGACTGGACAAAGGAGAATTCCATTCACCTAACATAATGCATAAAAACCCTATGACAGTATCATTAAGTTTTCACATTTGCAGAGGATATTTTTAAATCATGCAAGTCTATGAAAAATGAAGGTACAAATCTGTTCTCTGAAAACGAAGAACAAATGTTTCTAGTTTCTATGTAATCTAACAAAAAAGAAAACATAAAACCAGGAGCCTTCATAAATGTCTGCTCTATTGTCTTAACATTTTCTCTTTCTCTGGCAATATTCCCCCTCCAATTATTGTTATATAATTAGAGTGGAAATTGCTTTATAAATCAATATTTAATAAACTCTAATTTCATAGATGTACTTTAGGTTTACCCTGGCTAGAAAAATCTAATGTACAGTGTACACACTGCAACAAGATCTCCAGGACCCAGTGGCCATCATGTCTGTAGAAGTCAGCAGGAAAATTCAGAAGTTCCTTCTGACAAAGGCTCATAGCCAGAGTTTCATGATGACTTGAGGGCCAGGAGAAATGAGAAACGAGAGTCACCTTTCCATTACATGAAGAGTTGGTCAACCAGGTCCATTTCATTAAAGTATACCCTTGCAGTGGCATCAGTATCACAACATAAAAGAAGTTGTGACTCATGGACTATTCATTAGGGACTGTAGTGACAGGACAAGGGATAGATAATGGGTTCAAACTTAAACAGGGGAAGTTTAGATTAGATACAAGGAAGAAATTGTTAACTGTAAGGGTGGTGAGGCACTGGAACAGGTTGACCAAGTTGTAAATGCTTCATCCCTGGCAGTGCTCAAGGCCAGGTTGCATGGAGTCTTGGGTGACACGATTTAGTGGGAGGTGTCTCTGCCCATGGCAGAGGGGTTGGAACTGGATGATCTTAAGGTCCTTTCCAACTCTAACTATTCTATGATTTTATGTCAAACATAATATTTTGAAGAAGAAAAAATTTTGAGAAGATCACAGTAAAGACAAAACCACTGTTGTTGACGGACTGACATGTGAAAGTTTTTCGAAACTGTGAAACAGCAGCATCTTGAACTTGTCAACATTCAGCAGGGTAGCACAATACTGGCGATTTTAACACAGTATTGCAACAAAATTTGCCAGTTCAAATCAATTTTATGTTTTTTAAAGTAGGTGGGTCAGCAAAATACTGTAAAATCCACAGTGAACAAAGATTCTTGTTAAAGTGAGAGAAAACAATCTTGCATAGAAACTACTTAAATCTATAAAATATTCGCCTGACAGGCATGAACTGGGTTCTGCCCGGCAATCTTCAGAAGACACATTAGCTCTCATTTCTTCACACCTGTGCCTTTGGTAACTTAGATCACATCAAGAGTCTCTGCTATAATAAATTCCATGATAGCCCAATTTTCCCTTCTGCAATGGCCATTTTTGTGCTTGTTTTCCTTCTCTCATTATTTCAGTATTTCCCATGTCTGCCTCCCCTTCCCCCAGTACTGGTTTAAAAAACTAAACAAAAAACCCTCAATAGTTGATGGTTATGTCCAAGGGAAGTTGAATATGTTCCTTTGATTTCTTTATCCACAATTTAAAACAGAACACAGGTAAAGAAAACAAATTAGTTTTGTCAAGAGTCATTATAGCCCAACCTTTATAGACTAAATGCTTTTTCCTATGAATTAGCCTTGCACTTATGTATCTCCCATCATATTTTTATCAAGTTCAGAAAGAAAAAATAAATCTAGTTTTCAGAAAAAGTCCAAACATCAAAAGGAATCATCAGAAATTACATCTATCAGTAACTACCATGTTACAACTATTGGTCTAAATAAAACATTTAGTAACATGAATTTTTAGAACTGGCTTTTTTTTTTTTTTAAATCTAGTTAAGAGTGCACATGCTAGAACAGGATGTACTTAGAATTAAGCAACCTCATTTCAGATCAAAGGATTCTGGAGCCATTTCTAGCCGGAGAATGACATTATTTATACTACTGTCTCCACAGAGGATAAATCCATTTCTTGTTTGAAAAGGTTAGGCAATAAAGAGAGATTTATAAAACTAGTACAAATAATTGGTTTCCTTTTCCTTATCCTCTGCTGGCTTTAGTGCATGTTGGATAACCTTAAACCTCCACCCAGTCTGGAGCAAAATCTTTTCACCAAGATTTTACATTACTGTTTTTCTAAGAGATCTGCATAATTATAATTCAGTTTGCACCAAATCAAAACCATATTTTAAAGGGAGATCCATCTGCATATATTTTCTCATACTGTCCTCAGATGCACATTATGAAAAGCTGATTTTTCACACAATCAGTTTTACTATTTCGCTCGTCTGTGGAGAATAACAGAAGACAAAAGATGGGAAAAGACAGAAGACAAAAGATGGGAAGAAATCCCTGATTTGTTAACAGTGATATTAAGAATTAATTTAACAGAGAATGAAATCAGCAAAACATACGATGGTAAACAGTGACTTTAATTGTTTCTGAAATCTGTAGACTGATACTAGGGTTTATTATAGTTTAGTCTAGTTCTTGATTAATACCAGTATTAAGTCACTACAGCCATCAATTTGTATATTGGAAATACTATATCTTTGTCCCTTAAAAACACAACAATAAAATATAATAATTGGTTAGCTAGAGTTAGTCCTTGTGGAAAAAGAAAAAAAAAAAGAATGCTTTTTGCTATGCCGTGACAGTCATTGAGATAATTTCTTAATAATATTTGTAAATCAAGGGTTTCAAGATTTTACTGCATTTCGCACGAAGACATTGACACTACCAATACGTGCAAGCTATTTTTAAAAGCTTGTCAGACTTGCTGGTGACTCTCACTGACTACACGAGGTGAATAAAATCACTGAAAATTACTTATAAGTAAATATGGAGAGATGAAAATTAGAATGAAATCATATGTATCTTATAGAATCATAGAATGGTTTGGGTTGGAAAGGGCCTTAAGATCATGTAGTTTCAACCTCCCTGCCATGGGCAGGGATTCTTCACACTAGAAAATGTTCGTATGTTTTATCTGCCCATAACAGAGACAGAACAATGCCAACAAAGAATGAAATTTCTTTTCCTGTGTAATTAAAAATCCAACCAAAACATAACTGTAAAGGACAGTTTTCTCAGCAGAATGCTTCAGTGCTAGTTTTCATGCTCCAATTTAGCAATTTGATCCTGTTAAGAAAAGACTCGGATACATACTTAGTAGCAAGTTTCACATACTTCTACCTTTTTGATTTCAAAGTGACATAAGAATGAACTTAATATTTTGAAGAATTATTGCTTAAATGTTTGGTGTTTCTTTGATGACAGCTTGCAAATTATGGCAAATTACTGCAGTGCTTAATAGCGAACTTTAACACCTGGGCACCAGAAATCCGTGAATATTTACTTATTCATTCCACTTAGGCCACTGAGCAATAAATCAGCCCTAATGGCTAGAATGCAACTTCTTACCTAAAATGGACAAATCGAATAGAACAAAAGAATATTTAGCTTGCCTATAAATCCAGCGTCCCAAGCTTTAGCAGTCTCTATTAGAAATGTATAATGAATATCCAGCCAAAAGGAATGATGTAACATCACAGAAAGTCGCAGAGGATGTAAGAGGGAGAGCATCCCCTTATTTATTTTCAACTAAGTAAGTGAATAACCAATTGCCTGCAAAAACACGTTTTCATCTCATATAAACCCAAATACCACATGCAAAAAAGATTATCAAGAATTTACTTTAAATGGTGTATCTTTCTTTGGAATCCCTTTGATCAGAGCTTCACATGAAGCTCCAGCAAAATTAATGAATCTGATAACATTTGTGGGATTCTGTTTTCAATAAACTAGGCTAACAATTTTACCCTGATTCCCAATGCAAGGACACACACACAGAAAGAAACCTGCTCACAATGAGAATAATCAGCCATGGGAAAAATCTCCCCAGGGAAGTGGTGAATTCCCCAACACTGGACACTTCTAAGGTTTCTTTGAATAGGGTGCTAGGAAATCCAGTCAAAGTCATGCTTTACCAAGAAAGGTTGGACTAGATGATCCCTGATGTTCCTTCCAACCTGCGATTCTCTGACTCTATGGAAAAAAAAAGTCATGGTTCAGGAAGAATTATTTAATACAGGCTCATTTATCTTTAGGTATAAAAGACATATGGTATCTTTGATATATACCATAGGTATAGTGAGGAATACAGATGCTCTACTGATGAAGTGCCAAACCTAGTCCTTAGCTAGCAACAGCAGTAGTGATGGCAGCTACAGGTCCAAACTCACTACAGACAATCTTTAGTGAATATAGAGAAAAAAATATGGTTTGGTTCAGAAAACCGTTCTACTAGAATTACCACACTTTGTTAAGTAAACTCAGCTTTTTCACTGAAGAGCTATACTGAATATGAACTCATTCATGCTCTATTAAATACTGAAAAAAATCCGTCTACAGTGGCTCTGCAGTATGATACAAATCCATTCCAGTCCACTATCTTCACCAAAGTAATATAAAGCCATCAAATCTGAACAAAAACTCTGAAACCATGGACAACATATTACTCAGTATCTCCAGTGTGTTACATGTGGGGCCTATTTCTGAGATTGCCTCTTCAAGAACTCCACCATTTAGAGGAAAGCATGCAGCACAGTTTCTAGCTGTAGGTTTATTTTTCCTTAAACTGATGAAATGCACAACTTCAAAATGTATAAACAAAACCATCAAACTTGAAATTAAAGGATATTTTGTGAGAGAGATCCAACTCAACTTTATTTCTTTTTTTAATCCCATTCTAATTATGTTTTTAATCTCTCAGCTAATGGAAGTCTACTCTAAATGCTATTTTATTCTACTGTTTCCCTTCAGTTATACTGCAGTGCTCATCTTGACTAATATATGTCTGCAAATCAGCTAGGCTGTCTCACCCAGTGTCTGCTGACCAGAAGGCATAGCCCAAAAGTTAATGAGCTGCTAAACATTGCTGCCATTGAAGAGAGATGAATTGTGAACTTGCAATTTTGCAAAACACCATGCACATAACTGATGATTCCTGTCAGTAGCTGTAGTGTGAGATCATGACTGACTCCAAGATAACAATTAAAATGGAATACATTAAGTAACTCGTAATGGATAGGGGAAGCATAAAGCTTGTCACTGACTGTGGCTTCACTTCCCTGATGCAGACACTTCATGAAAGCCTTAATGATTTGGCAGGTATCACAGATGATGAGTCCATGTATAAAACCTACTTGGAATAGTCAATAGCTTTTGTTCTACTGCAGGCAAATCACAAATTTTATTTACTAGGGAATATAAACCTCTTTCATCAGGATGCCCAGACAGAAGAACAGCTAAATGATATAGAAGAATTACCATACAGCCATTTCACTTATACAAAATTAAAGATTTGATTTACAAAAGGACTTATTTTTAAAAAAACCTGAATTCCATATTTAATGCCCTGTGCCTTAGCTCCCATTTCACTGCAGAAGGGGAAAAGACAGCTCAGAACCAGATTCACACAAAAGGGATGTGATAACTGCACTGCTGAACTCAGTACACAATGTTCTGCATACAATGTTTCTTTAAACATTGACACTGTTTTGTGAATCTAAACTAGTTATTTACTAAAACTTCCAGGGCAGAAAAAATTTGCTGAAACTAGTAAATGCTGACAGGGAGCACATAAAATTTCATCCTTTCAGGGACATGGGCATATGTTTCATCACCGAATTCATAAACGTAACCCTCTAGATTTAGAATAAAAGAAAAAGTGAGTTTTTTCCCAAATATAATAACATTTGGAAGTATAATTTCTTTCCATTTGGTAGTTTAGTTGTTAAAGTTCTTGTCCATGATGTATCATCACATCCTCAGGGACCATCCTGGTCTGTTTTGAAGTAGAGCTTTTGCCACATATGAACTCTCTGTTCTAATTCATTTCTAGGATACAATTGTTTAGATTGTCTATGAAACTAAACTTCAATATTTCTGTGACTCCCTAAATGAATGTGACTGTCATTCCATTTACAGCCCTGTTCCTTTGTGACTGATAACAAAGGAAGTTTCACTGACTGTGCTTTAAGCAGATACATGTTTATGAATACTGACCAACTGAAGTATACGAATCCAAATGAAAATAGCAATGTCTTCGCATGTCTCATAGCAACATTTCCAGCCATGCATTCCAACCAATTCTATAACAACAAAAATCTGTGGAGAAAAGCCCAGAACATTAGGCTGCAGATTTCAATATTTTCCTCCAATTACACCTTTACGTGCCACTTGAATTCTAAAGTGCAGTGACTATTATACAATGGAAATAAAGCGACAGTGGTCCAAGGCTCAGGCTTCTTAGGAAGCTGCCAGTTTAAATGACAAATGAAGATATCAAGAAAACTGGACACATTTTAAATCAAAGGTAGGAAATAAAGCAGTACATCAAACCAAGTTCAGAATTTTTCTATTGCTCATGTCTCGCAACTCGTCACACTAAAGTTGATGGGTCTGAAGGCCTTAAAACTGTATTTTTAATTTATTATTTCTTTTTACTAGTTTGCTGTGAGCCATTTGATAAGTTCCAAGCTTGACTTTTTGCAACTAACAAAGCATAAAAGACTAAAACTTTGAACCACTGCTTCCCATATACTCTCCCTTTTAAGGCCAAACGCCAGCTTTTCAAGCAGCACTGAACATAATCAGCATCTAAGTGTATTGGCTCATGAAATATTGGGCATTAAATCAATCACAGTTTATCCTGGGAGTCTAGACAGAAAGTGAGATGCTTCTAATGTAATTTTTAGACATAAAAAAGGCGAATAATACTCATTATTGTAGCTGATCATCAGCGTGTGGGTGAAAAACATGCGGGCAGAACAGGACAGACATCTTCCTGCTTAGGAAATACTTGCTAAATGTGGATCTGTGAGCAGTAAACCACAGACAGGGGAAAAAAAAAAAAAAAAAAGTGCCATTCTCCAAGAACAATATAATTAACAAGCTGGAACCAATTCAAATCAAGTGAAATTCATTAGAACAGAAGATCCTCAAAGTTCTGTTCATGCCTCTCTGAGTGGGTATGGGCGGCCTAAATACACAATGTGCAACACAGGACAAGATAAGTAGAAATGAAGAGACACTTTTGCACTGGCACAGTGGAGAAGAGATTGTGTAAGCTTTAATACAATACTTAATGCAACGCATCACTAGAGTATTTTTACTAGTTAAGCCAAAAATATTTCTTTCACCATCAAATTTCTTTAGGCTTCAAACAACTGGTCATCTGAAAAATACTACTATAAATCAACTCCAAACAATACTTTATGCTGGAACTTTGAGGATGTTTAAACCTCAAAAGTCTCTCTTTTGTGATATAAAAACAATAACACCCCAAAGCCCTGTATTTTTACCTATTTCATCAAATAAGATTTGTTTATATTCCTTTTGTTCCAGTCTGACACAACCAAAACCTTTCCTCGGTAATATCTGTAAAAGGTTAACTTGAAAAATCTGGGATCCACACCTAAACTTGAAAACAATGTTGATATTTTCTAACTTAACTTGCTTAGGAGAAAACCATCTCTACAATAGTCTTCCACAATGAGGGTTTGTTTCAACAGTGCTTTTACCTGGTGTTTCTTCTACCTTCGATTTAAAAGAAGAAATACTACCAAATAGCAAGTAACCAGGCAAAATGCTGGCAAAACTGTTATTTTTCCTGAGCAATTTTTTTCACCTCCTGTGTTACAGACTTTAGGTAAATATTTCATTCTAGTAAGGCATTAAAACACCTTTTTCAATTCTTTCGTAAGATACTACCTCTGGCTTTTAACAAAGACTTCAAAGTTGAGGACACTATTTTGACTAATATGAAAGTTTCTAGTTCTAATGTTAATTCACCAAAATTTCTGAAGAACTTCTTGTTTTATCTGATCTTCAATAGAAATTTAAGACAAGCGCTCTGCTTGGACTCACTGTGCTACAGTTTCACGAAGCTCATGCTCCTCTTCTGGACAGAAACCTCCTAACGTAGCTACTGTAGCTTCAGATATAGGGTAGGTTTTCTCCTACGAATTACTACATTAATTTTTATTACTAAGCAACTAAAAAAAGAGGAAAGTCAAAGCCTTTCTAAAACAAGAACCACCATTACTAACCAGTCTATACATGAAATTCTTTGCTACCCCCAACTAAAAATAAAGTGAACACGGACCTCCCTCTCATTCCACCCCGCCATCAGCAGATGTTCCTCTTTCCCCTCCATCCTCCAGGACTGGTGTTAGCTGACCTCACTGATAAAGCTTTAAAGACCAGTTCTGTGATAATAATTCCTAGAGCTTCATCCCACTCCTGACACATCCATGCTGTGTCCTGTAACACCACTGTGCCTTAGAGCACAGCTCAGCGTTACCAGAGCTTGTCTGGAGGTCAACCACAACATCAGATGAGATGGAAGAACTTAACTGACGATTAATTTCATCAATTAACTGAACACAGCCACATGTAGAAACTGATGAGTTTGGCTCCCACTTGCCAGGGCACAGAAGTAGAAGGCTGAGTCCCACAGAAGCAGTGCCTGCTTCCTGGAACATTAGTACCCAGTTTCCCCACAATCTAGACAATTATTAAATATTTAAAAGAAAAAAAACCTGTAATACAGTATTTGCTCCTAATTTCTCCTAGGAGGAAAAAAAAATAAATATAAAAGGGAAGCCAACCCATTGCAAAACCAAATCAGTGTGTTCAGAAAGGAAAATTAACACATGCATGAATATTAAGCAATATGGCCAGAAGTAAATACAGTTACAAAACCAGTTTATTTCTTTTCTCTATGACCTTTCCAGCTCTCCTAAATTAAATGAAAGGAAGTTCGTTCTCAAACGTTCCTTCAGTGTGGAACTCCATCAGACATTCAAAAAAAAAAAAAATCTATATAAATTATAAATTCTAAGATGTTCATCTACTACGCACTGAAAAATATCACCACAGTAATGCACGTAAAAAGGTCCGTAAGACAAGCTGCATGCATGTTATATGACTAGAAAACTAAATACCATGCTATATGGTTTTGCTTCCAACTTTGGACATTACCTAGGAATAGATAAAAGGGTTAATACATACTTGGTATTGTTCTAACAAGAAAGATATCAGCTGGTAGGTGAGACCATTCAGAAAAGCACCACTGAAGCCCAAGGAAAATACCAGCTGTCTCTGCTCAGAGAAGACAGATTACCACCTGTCCTGTTATCTTCCATAAACAATACAAGGCACATTGGTCATTTTAACAGGGATAACTGTACCCGTATGCCATTTAATTTTGTGCTGCACTCTGCCTACTAATAAATATTTGTGATGGATCATTCTAAACTGCAGATTAGCCAAGTGATGTTTAGCTAGAGGCTGAACTTCACGCTTACTTTAGCTCCCTGAAGCTTTAACCTACAGTGTGCTATGTTAGCATCGCTACTTTAGACAAACAACAGAAAGCAAAGGCATAGGCACCCACGTACATGTACACACAAACAAAGGGAGGAAAACAGAATATGTAAAAATACTAAAATTTAAAAAAAAATTTAGTGAAGAATTGTTTGAAGTCACAGTCTGGCAAAAAAGCTTTGTTTCATATACTGTGAGACGTCCTGCTTAAGCTTTAAGCAATACACCGAATAGTGGTGTTACAAGATGATAAATACTTCTGTACCTTTCAAACTAACAAGGGAAAAAGGAGGGGGGGAATCTTCACACAACCTAACTAAAACCAAGTAAAACTACTCCAGTCAGTTTTATAACATTAGTAGTACATTAGTATGTTACTAATACACGATCACCACTTTTTCTTCTTTTTAAAAAGCAAATAACTGGAATCTCAGCAACAGCCTTCTGTTCATTTGGACACTGATTCTTGAAAGTCAACAGAGTGCTTTTATGTCTGAAATGTGGCTCTGAATAATTAGCTTTATAACACAATCCAAGTTTTGTCAAGAAATAAACAAGAAAATAATCTACAGTGGAAATCTGCCACCTTCACAACCATAGGTCTGCGAAGAAAGCCGACTCAACCTGAATCCTCATGTCCTGTAGGAACTGTAAACTTTATCAGAACATTCTGGCTCTTACTATTCTTTCCTGTGTTGAAGATCACAGTCACAAAATTGCTGGCATGGAATAAGGCTGGAATGCTGTCAGCCAGATGTTAGTGGCTAAAAGCTGCATAATTTGCAAGGAATAGTGAGGATATCTGAATAGGAGACAGGAATACATCCGTGACTGTCTCTGAAACTTCCAAGATTTGGGGTGCTCTCCAGCCTTGCTCAATCTCTGTGCAAACACTTTGCCCTAACAGCTGCTCAGATGTTTGTCTGAACAAATGTTTGCAAAAGATGTCAGAATAATTCTTTTGTATGAAGCTGTTGCATCATGGTCTGAACCGCTGGTTATTGCGGGGCTCTGAGACAATGCCCTGTGGTTTTGATCCAGAATCAAGTATTCACTTATGCTGCTTTCAGCTTTAGAAGAGTTTAAAGACCCAGAGCTGTGAAAGATTCACAAAAGAAGGACCACTGATTCCCTGTAAAAGCCCTGGTCACTCACTCACACAACTTATTCTGTTCAATCAGGTGTGAAATTTGTGATAGCTAATCAGAAGCTTAACATCATCTCCAGCTCTACAGTTTTGGACACAATAATCACAAATCTACCACAGGCCTTTTCAGTATTTTGAGATTCTCAATTTTTCACCACATGTTTACTCATAATACGTATTTTAATTCCTTTCTTGTCTGCACTTACTTGGCATTAAACATAAAATTGTCATAAATTTAAACCATAAATTAAAACATGTTTTAATGTAGTTCAACATGCAAGAAATGCACAATTTATTGACAAATTGCACTAAAATATCTAATAGCTTCATTAGCTTCCGCTCCATTGAAGCTGATGAAATTCATTTTACTCTCAGCTGAAGCAAATCAAGGCTTTTCTAGTGCTGATCTATACAGAAACGGAGATCCATGTTGGTTTTAATAAAGCTTCAAATGCTCTGAAGATACATTTATTTAAATACAAATGAACTTACCTTCTTCAAATTGTACCCCTTTTTTTTAAGGGAACATACATTTCTTAAACAAGATTTTAAAGTCAAACTTGTAAATCTAATGAAATACAAAATAGCTTTTATATCTGAATTTCAGATGCATTATTCACTCATATTCTATCTCCAGGTATACACAAAATTATGAGCTTTGATTATCATGCTTGCTGTAAGCCTATTCGACTGCATATAAAAAGAATCATATGTAAGTTAACCACATAGCTATCAATACCCTAAGTCTGTCCAGCTGTTAACTTCTCAGCCCTGGCAGTGTATTACCCGCCTCCTGTCCCAGGGTTAATACTGAAGTCTCAAAAATACAGCTGTGCTTCAGCCTCAAAATAGTAGTGTTTGCAACCCTAAGTCACAGAATCATAACATAAAAGCCTCTTAAACAGTGGTTATACTTAACTGCACTCAGCAATCAGTCTGTGATTATTATAAATGCACAAATAACAACACAGATAAAAATATATCACTTTATACAGCAGCTTTTACAGAAATTAAAGAATGCCTCAAGCTTTTACACCAAGAAATTTATTTCAAGAGCAGAAAAATTATGTTGATCATTAAAAAAAAATATGTGATTTCACAGGCTTCATATGTAAGAGTTTATTCCCCATAGAATAGTCTAGTATTTGACTGAAAACTCAGCAGTAGGATGTGACTGCATTACACTAAACAGGAAATGCTGTAAACACAAATTTATTCCATTAGCTACTATATTAAATGCATAAGCTTTTTAACAGTCAGTTCAAACTCTCTTTCTAGAACATGGCCTTATAAAGAAACAAATAATTTTTACCTTAGGCACTTGGAAAGAATAAATCTGCTAGGCAGTCAAATTTTTATTGCTTCAGCCTGATTAGACCTTTATTTCAAGTAACTGTACACAGTTGTGTAATTCAGGCAAGAAACAGTGGCTTCTACCACATAGAATCATAGAATAGTTAGGGTTGGAAAGGATCTTAAGATCATCTAGTTCCAGCCCTCCTGCAATGGGCAGGGACACCTCCCACTGAACTATGTCACCCAAGGCGCTGTCCAACCTGGCCTTGAACATCACCAGGGATGGAGCATTCACAATTTCCTTGGGCAACTCATTCCAGTGTCTCACCACCCTCACAGTAAAGAACTTCCTCCTTATATCCAATCTAAACTTCCTCTGTTTAAATTTGAACCCATTACCCCATGTCCTATCACTACAGTCCCTAATGAAGAGTCCCTCCCCAGCATCCCTATAAGCCCCCTTCAGATACCAGAAGGCTGCTATGAGGTCACCACACAGCCTTCTCTTCTCCAGGCTTAACAGCCCCAACTTTCTCAGCCTGTCTTCATATGGAAGGTGCTCCAGTCCCCTGATCATCCTCATGGCCTCCTCTGGACTTGTTCCAACAGTTCCATGTCCTTTTTATGCTGA
>WYDI02141385.1:0-62400 GCA_009867235.2 Psittacus erithacus | reverse complement strand
GCAGAGCATGAGGCTCAGAAAGTCCTTGGTCAGACTAAACATTACTGAGCAGTAGCTAAAAACATCGGTGTTATCAGTGCTGTTCCCAGACCGAAAGCCAAAAACACAGCGCTGCACTAGCTACTAAGAAGGAGAAAAATGACTGCTACTGCTGAACCCAGGACAAATACCTTCCCCTCTTTTGTCTGCGCAAAATATATATGTAATAAAAAATTTTTATATGTAATAGAAAATATGCCAGCCCCATCTTCAGATACATATTTTCCACATTTCTCTGTTTGATAATCTTTCATGAAACATATGTTTCAATCTTATTCTGGTTTGGCAATTGCAAATGCAATTACGCTTTTGCAAAGTGGGATATAACCTTGCTACCAGCTGACAGTTCCTCTTGTTTGTTAATTCCACAAGCATAGATTTGAGCAAGGAATATTCTGTGATATGGTGACACTGTTGAATATTTCAATAACCTATTCTAATAATCAGCCTGAAGGTCAAAAGCTTGCAAGGCATTCTGTCGTGTGCTAACAGTATACTAACAGTATCTCGAAAGCTACCAGGATTGGCTTGAGAAATAATCTCTTCCCACATCTTCCTCGATGTATTCAGCTCAGTTCGCCTAGAGGAAACGGCTGCTAAATCTGCATTTTTTTCTGTTCATTTTATATTCTGACTGATATCTCAAGGTGTCACTTCTTCCTTCAACCAGATCCTCAGAAAAGCTGCTCCCATTGTAAACCAGAAAATTTAAACTGTAAAAGCTGCCCCTGGAAATGCCCTGTGTCCTCAAACTATCCTCATACAGTTAAACAAACAGGCACCTGCAAAATGAAGTTGTCATTGGCACAGTGAAAGAAATTCTCCATGGTAAGAATAAGAATGGTCACTTCACATATATATTTAAGGTAGACCAATCCTTCAATATTGAAATAAGTGAGATCATATTCAGAGCTTACTTGCTTCTGTCTTTTGACTCACACAAGATCTTCTATACTTCAGTTTGCCCCATGCTGCTTTCAAAGATAAATGAATTTTGGACGTTTCCCCCTTTCTGCTCCATGGGAATTCATATGCTAAGTGTTTGTTTCTTCAGGTCTGGTAAGTGATTCGCTAAAATTGCAATCCCCTGTTTTCAATGCTCAAAATTATGTCTGTTAGCCTGACAGGGGCTCTTTTTTTTAGGAAGAGTCTGAGAGGATATTAACAGTTACCCTAGTTATATCACCCTAAATACAGATTTTTGCTCTTCCGTGGGAACAAGGAAACATGAAAACTGCACTGTCAGAGTAAAAGTCCAGTACTCTGTCCTTGAAAGTCACCAAAATACAAGTGCTTCTGAGGGATGCAAATAAGTCTAAGCAGCAAAGCAAAGCAAATATAAGGTGATGTGTAGGCATTTTGAAATAGGTATGAAATGCTTTGATAAAATCTGCACAAAGCTTTACCTTGTGCTCTTGATCACAATCTATCAACTTAGAGGTCTGCATGATTGAGTCAGTAAAAGAAGAGTGAATGAAAATGAGAGGAGGCTGTGCAGCACTGAGTATCCTTTGCCATCCTAGCCTTTTGACATAGAACATTGAATAGGATCCAAAGAAATGAGTCTAGCCCACCATCTTCTTTTCTCCTGTTACGGGCATCTAAGAAACAAGAGCATTGTCCATCCATTCCTATGAGATACTGCAATATGTTCTCCCAGGAAGAACTCAAGAAAGACTAGGTCTCTTCCATATAAAGCATTTTCCTTTTCTTCAAGGAACAGAAATCTCAATTAACGATTTCAGGTTTGCCTCACAGCTATCTTCCATTTTGGGAAATCACATTCTGTCAATATAGATATGCTGCAGGACAGAGCAAATGAGAAATGGTTCATTTTCTGAAAGCAAAACACTGTGAAGTTCTTTATATCACTTATGACATTATTTTCTTCTTATGAAATGTAATAAAAACCCACTAAATACAACTGCAACTATATTAATCAGATAGTTAAAAAGCAGCTATTTAAAGAAATGCCTTTAGACATTTTCTTTATCACGTACTTCATACGCCTCCATATCATGGTGATGAGGCTGCCTATCCAGTCGCTGATAGTAGAATATGTACCTATTGTTAACATGAAGTCCACTCATGGGTCTTGTGTGAGCAGTGATGTTCATGTTTCACTAGCAAGCTTTCTCATCAGAGGTGGCAAGGGAAATGAAAGACTTTGGAAGATTTAATAAGGTTTTTATGTCATGCAATGCAAAGAGAAAAAATAATAACGCAGTTTTCAAAGCAAATACATCTGCTGGTTTTAGTTTGGTTTTAGTACTGATGCCAATTTCTAGTCAGCCTAGAAGTCAACAATAGATTTTTATAATTTCTTCTCATCCTTTATGATATTGTAACGATGAAACTTTTCTTAGCATTGAAAACAATGGAATTCATTTTCTACAGAGCATCCCGATGCTTAGATTAGCATATGTGCAGTACCTTCCTGCATTCCCTTTTGAATATTGTGCCACTGACTGCACGGGGTTGGCATAGTTACTTGAAGTGTTGAGCAGTCACAACTATGGGTGCTGCCAGTGACAGCTGTGGCTGCTTGAAATTTCTTAACAGCCATAGCAACAAACACAAATACATCCAATTCTTGGTTAGCAAAATATGCAACTAACAGTATTGTACATGTTGAGTGGTTAACAAAGCATTTGAGTACCGCAATAAACTGATACCTTTGTTAGGGTCTTATCTTTGCTTAGCCTCATTTCATCTTTCTGAAAAACAAGAGGAGTTCCTTATTTACTTCACAGATGTGCTAAAAATACTTTTTATTCACATATACCCAGGGCTGTCAGAAATGAAGTTACTGTTTACTGAAAAATTGTCTCTAGCTGCCTTCCACTTAGCAGAATTACCAAAATGCTATCTCATTCTGAACAGCATGTTTTCAAGCACTGATATTCCCCCAGCTTCCTGAAATATAGGAAGAAAATGTCACAATTTTGAGTTTGTGTTCAAAAATGAGTCTTGACACTAAAAATAACCTGTGCTTCAATTCTGCAGCCCAATAAAGCAGGAAAGATAAAGGAAACAGGTTATAAATGCATCCTTATTCAGTCCTACTAGATTTTAATCTTCCATGCGTTCAGCAGGGTAAACCATTTTGTTAACTCAAGAGAGTTCATAGCATTCTAATGCAATCTTAATGATATTTTCCTAGCTACTTATAAAATTACTTACTTTCGTCTTTCTGCTTCAAATTTACTCAGCAGTTTTCGGAGACCACCATTTTTAAATCCTTGGAAATGCGCCGCCGGGGCTCCCACCGTGATGACATCGTACAGAGCATCTGGAACAGGAACAGATAAGCACAGAGATTTGCATGAGCCTAACCTCATGGTACGGTGACACTATGATATCTACTCTACAAGATGTGAGGACAACAGGTCTATATTAGTTCCAAAGAATAATCGAGAATCTGTGTCTCAAGGAGGACCAAAGGCTAATCAATCTTTCCATATAGCCACCTGCACACCTTAGAAAGTTTATCTGATTTATTGCTGCATCTAAATTATATGCCACAGCATAGAACAATTTTCTAGCTCTGCAGTTTACAAAGCTGCCAAGTAAATTGGCCCTTTGTGTATTTCACTTTATTACCCCTTCCATTATTTAACTTGCAATCATGTTGAGATGCACAGATTCATGCATTTTAGAGTCAAAAGAAACCATTATGATGGAGCTGAAGAGACTGACTGCTTGAATTACAGCTAATGATTCCGGCATCAAGTTTATATTTTCTGGCTGAGCAAAGGCATTTTTAAAAACAAACAAACACACACAATCTGATTCTGATTTAAAGACTTCAGGTGACAATGAATTTGCTACATTCCAAGAGAAGTTGCTCCAAAGATTAATCATTCAATCAATCAAATCTCCACTTATTTTCTGCTTTGGATTTGTTTAGCTTCCACTTGCAGATATAATTAACTGTTTAATGCTAAATTGAAGAACCCTGTTCTATGACATGCACTTCCTTTTTATATACGCTTATAAACACAGAGTAAGTCAGTTGTTTTCAGCTGAAAAGCTAACAGAATGGAAAATATACCATACTATTGAAATTCTTGATGAGACAACAAACTGTATTACTCTCTGGATGTACCTGATACCTTGTGACATATGGGATGAACTTTTTCTGCATGGTTACAGAACTGCAGGTGAAACATCATCTTAAAAACAGCATTTCATTTTGTGCCTGTGATTGATTGTCAATGCAGAGATGAAAATTTAATTACATCCCAAACCACAATAATTATTCCTTCAAGGTTTAAATTTACATTTGCAGAATTTATGTTTGCAGTAAGTAGTACCTGTTTTGTGCCCAAGCTTACTGGAGGTATAAAAATACAGGTCAGAATGCCTCACTCTTACAATGCATTTCTAAACGAAGCGTTAGAGGAATTTTTTCTGTGAACTATTTTATTTATTAAGGAAGCTTTCCATTTAAATTAAAATCTAATCCTTTCCTAAAATAGAACTTTTCTTGCATTTTAATGATAAATATCCCTAGAAGCAAGAACACTGTACAAATGATTCCCAGTTAATGAACTATGTTTCATTTCCAGAGCTGAATGTCAAAGCATATTTGCTCAAATTGATTTGCACTCTAATGAATTGGTGACTGTTCAATTTCCACTTAAAAGGAGAAGTGACATAATTTCATTAGCCTAAGGTGAGCATCAAGATTCTTAAATAGCCCATTCTTTCAGGTCTTCATAGAGATTAGTCCATACTACATAATCTTGGGCTATTAGAGCTCTGTCAGTACTTGACAATAAGTAGTTCTATTCCTCAAAAAAAAAAAAAATGGTGGCTTGAAACCAAAATAAGATATGAACCCATCAGGGTAACTGAATAATGGCTTCTGAATACGTTTACAGATTAACTCAAGAAAATACTTAAAAGAGTAAACACTGGTGCTTTTGCTGTCTCTGTGTTAAAAATAAATAGTGACCCTGCTTATAGCTAACTTTATGGAGGATTTGCCCACAGGGAAGCTTTAATTCAGCCTATGGCATCTTCTCATCATGGTCAAGGATGTTTGAGACACAAACACACCCAGAACAGCTGAGCATCTACCCCATGCAAGCAAACATAGGAGAGTGAGAGTGGCTAAGAAGAAGAAAATGACTACAACTGTAGTGACAGTCACGGGGCAGTCCCATTCCCACTTTCCAGAGGACAGTATGCTGGAAAGTGCTGCAAGGAATGCCTTTCGATGTGGTCCACTTTTACATCAATGAAGCTTCTTGTAAAGCACATGCACTGTCAGCATGAATGCACTGGTACAGGAATGCTCCAGTAACCCACAACCATTGTCCACTTCAAGAACAGATGACTGCTGACAATACAGTGGAGACAGACCTTGAAATCCAGCAGAGTTGTAGGAGCTGTACCATACTGTCAGCATGCTTCTCCCAAAATATTAATAGGTGTGTTAGAAAGACCCTTCAACCCTTCTTCAAATACCTACTTCAGAAATTGAAGGAAGAAAATGCAGAAGATTGGAGTGCAAGGAAACAGAGCTTTGAGTTAATCATCATTTCATATCAATTATTCTGACTCAAAAATATCACTCACCTCCTACTGGTACAAGTGAAACACTAACACCAATTACACGCTTGCTCAAAACCAACAATCCCTTCACCATGCAGAAATACAAACTACCTGTCCATCACTCCTTCACAAATGAAACACAGCTTTTGCAACATGGTGATATCCACAGTGACAGGATAGAAATTCCATAAACCTAGGCTTTATCAGACCAATTTAAAGAGCTGAGTGATTTTTATGTCAGCACAGCTCAATACTGAACTGAAGTAATGAGTTTGCCTTCATAAAGACAGTGTCTCACACTGGCCAGAAGCAAAATAAAAATTTCTTCAGTCCACTAAACTTGTTTAAAACAAACACACAATGTATGAACAGAGACAAAAGCAAAGGTATGGCAATATATAAATTTGAACTTTTTAGTATGAACAAAGCAAAATGTGGTGTTTATCAAACAGGGATTCGGTTATCCCATAATGAAATAGTATTTTTCTTAAAGCTGTTCCTACTGTAAGTTTAAATACACAGGTATTTTCTATTCCATGTCAATCGCCAATAGCAACCCAAATCAAAGCTCAGTAAAAGTAAGCCTGTAATTGAACACGTTGAACAAAAAACCACGTATCAGTGGGCATGCACATGGTCAATGCGATTAAAATCTATTTTGCATTCCCAAAATTGAGACATCTGACGCGGTAAGGGTTAATGACAGTTTTATGGCTCATCAGCTTGTTTAATCACCACCTCTGTGAATGTTTACAGAACTAAACAGATGGGATGGTAGCTATGTAATAGATACAGAAATAATTTATCCAACTAAAGGCAAATATAATAAAAATCAATTACTTTTTGTTGTATCCATACTAAGGTGCTAGCAAAATATCCTAAACATATTGAGGAACCTATTTTGTAAACAGAGAAATAAAAAGAGCTCCTCGTAACCAAGGTGTCAGTCCCAAAAATACAGGCGAGCAGGAATGCCCTGATTTTAACATAAATTCTCTTCTCTATAAATGTTTTACGATCTCTAAACTTGAGTGTAACAAGACCAGTTTTATCTAATTCTTACATCAGCAAAGTAAACATTAGCTAAAGAAAAAAGGGAGTTTTTTATAACTTCAAGTTCTAAATTTAGAAAATTATTCTAACATTTAATTCTTTCTGTACCCTTTTCAATTATGTATTAACCATATCCCACAAGCCAAATGATTCTGGAGGAGAAAGGAGAAAATTCATTGAAAACAAAAGAAAACAAAACTCCAGCAGTGCAAAAAGTTGGGGGTGATTAAGTAGCATATTTCATTCCACTTTTTTATTTTGCAAATAAACATACAACATCCTGTGGCCAGAGGTTTTCTTGAAAAGACGTAAAATTACAGTTCTGGCCATGTGTAGTCATTACAAATCTAAAAATGCTTTTGAGTGAATTAACTTCAAAACAGAAGCTATATTAAAATTCATGCTGTCATATTCTGTCACAATAAGTCCCCATCTTGTTAAAATGGTTGGAGGAACCATTGTTTAGTAGAAGAAATAACAAAATATTAAAACAATACAGTACTTAACAGATACTCAGAAGTTCCCATGCTCCAATTGGAAGTGAATGAACACCAGCAGTACACAATCTAGTACTCCCACAATCATTGTTTGTACTGACCATTTTACAATCTGCTTAGATGCAGAGTGTATTTACAAGGCAAAACTTTACAGTGTAACTTACATGTTTCTACAGTGACAACAAATTTAATAATCTCAATTTATCAATAAATTTTTCACTGTACAATGTTTTGCTTATACGTATGAATCAACAATCTTTTATCTGTAAAGGATGCTGCTAAAATTATATGCAAGCAGCAGCAGCAGAATTCTGTATTAAACAGAATCACAGATGACATTACAGAAAATTATCTCCGTTTCCAGAAGGTATCAGAAGTTCACAGTATTTTCAGCATAATAAGACACATATTTTTACTTAATGCTAAGCAAATGTTTACGTGGCACAGGTTAGCACTGAATAAGCTGATTTAGGCACAGGCAGCACTGGGCTCATTAAGGCTTCCTGAAAAATAGGACATATTTGGAGAAGGCTGTCGTTCTCAATGACAACTTTGCCACAGTCTTCATCACTGGCAAGTACTCTAGCCACACTGCCCCAGTCTTGGAAGGCAGATGCAGGGACTGTGAGAATGGAGACCTTAGGCCCACTGTAGGAGAGGATCAGATTCAAGATCATCTTAGGACCTGAACGTGCACAAGTCCATGGGACCTAATGAAATCCCTCCATAAGTCCCGAAGAAGCTGGCAGATGAAGTTGTTAAGCCACTGTCCACCATATTTGAAAAATCATGGCAGTCAGGTAAAATTCCTGACTACTGGAAGAAGGGTAATATAATTCCCATTTTCAAGAAGGAGAAAAAGGAAGACCCGGGGAAATACAGACCAGTCAGTCTCATCTCTGCGCCTGACAGGATCATGGAGCACATTCTCCTGGAAACCATGCTAGGGCACATCTAAACAAGAAGGTAGTTTGTGACAGCCAACATGGCTTCACTAAGGGGAAATCATGCCTGATGAATTTGGTGGCCTTCTATGATAGGACTACAGAACTGATGGACAGGGGCAAAGCAGCTGAAATTGTCTATCTGGACTTGTGCAAAGCGTTTGACACTGTCCCACACGACATACTTGTCTCTAAGCTGGAGAGACACCAACTTGATAGACCACCCGGTAGATAAAGAATTGGCTGGATGGCTGCACACAGAGTTGCAGTCAATGACTCAGTGTCCAGTGGGAGATCAGTAATGAGTGATGGCCCTCAGGGGTCAGTGTTGGGACCGATCCTGTTCATGGACACTGGGATTCAGCGCGCCCTCAGCAAGTTTGCAGATGACACCAAGTTGTGCGGTTTGGTTGATACACTGGAGGAAAGGAATGCCATCCAGAGGGACCTGGACATGCTTGAGAGGTGAGCCAATGCCAACCTTATGAAGTTCAACAAGGACAAAGACCAGGTGAAAACACCTGTAGCTGGGTAGGGGCAATCCCAACACAGCTACAGTGGGCAGAGAAACAATTCAGAGCAGCCCTGCTGAGGAGGACTTGGGGGTGTTGGTTAACAAGAAACTTAACATGAGCCGGCAGTGTGCGCTCGCACACAAAAAGCCAACCGTGTCCTGGGCTTTATCAAAAGGAGCGTGACCAGCAGGTCAAAGATGATCTTGCCCCTCTACTCTGGTCTCGTGAGACCTCACTTGGAGTACTGTGTACAGTTCTGGTGTCCTCAACATAAAAAGGACATGGAGATGTCAGAGCAAGTCCAGAGGAGGGCCACAAGAACGATCGCGAGGTTGGAGCACCTCCCATATGAAGACAGGCTGAGAAAGTTGGGGTTGTACAGCCTGGAGAAGAGAAGGCTGCATGAAGACCTCATAGCATCCTTCCAGTATCTGCAGGTGGCCTACAAGGATGCTGGAGAGGGACTCTTCATTAAAGACTGTAGTGATAGGACAAGGGGTAATGGGTTCAAACTAAACCAGGGGAAGTTTAGGTTAGATATAAGGAAGAAGTTCTTTACTGTGAGGGTGGTGAGGCACTGGCACAGGTTGCTCAAAGAAGTGGCAAATGCTTCATCCCTGGCAGTGTTCAAGGCAAGGCTGGATAGAGCCTTGGGTGACATGGATTAGTGTGAGGCACCCCTGCCCATGATGGGGGGGTTGGAACTAGATGATCTTAACGTCCTTTCCAACTCTAACAATTCTATGATATTAAGTTTAGAAGTAACACCATCCCTAACTGAACCGTGCAACTCGCATCACCTAGGCTGGTAAGTTTATCCCAGCAGTCTCTAGAAGGAAACATTTTGTGCTCTTACCACTACCTCTGGTGGCAAAGTGTGGGGAAAAAAAAAAAACCAACAAACCAACTAACCAGAAACACCTCAGAAACAAGACAGGTAAGACTTGCTTTTTTTACACTGCTCTGACATTATACACCACAATGGAAAATAAAGCCAATGCCCTAGAAGGATGTGACTCTTACTGAACACTGTGCAATGTGTTGGTATGAATCCTGACAGAATTAGTTCTGCACTGCAATCACACATTATTTTGAACCATGCATAAGCTGTCAATACATTTCAGTGAACATATATTCTACATTTACTTATTTATTCAAAGTTTTATAGAAACAACATGAGCACAACACACCTGGAATTTATAAAAAAAACCCCACAACTTAAAAGAAATGTAGTTAACCACTTCTTAGTTTTCCATCTGCTACCAGTATCCAAAACTTGCGCCTTCAGAAGATGAGGCAGAGAAATCCCTTGCCCAGCTTTAAATTTGGGCCTGATTCCTACTTCCTCACACAGATCCAGGTGTTCCAATCAATCTCAGTGGCAGCGTCTGCATGCTAGTTTAAGAATTTGAAATCTGGAGGATGGGCAAGCTGTTCACTTCTTTGATCTCATTGTTTAAGTGTGGTCTTCTATGGACAGTACATACTCAGTTGCTCTAGAAATATTCCAAACAACACCCGAACTGGAAAGCTTGGGTTTTAGAAGCAGATGCACAGGCATGAGAGAAGGAAATCAAAACCTTTGGGAAGACAGGTTCCAGATATTTATACAAAACAAAGGCAAGAAATAAACACACAAAGTTTCTAGAGCCCAGTAAAGTGAAAAAATGAACACTTCAAGCCTGTACAGCACAGATTTTTAAATAATAAATTTGGGAGATTGATTTTGATTTTATTAGAAAAACAAAACCACCAAACATGTGAAGCCAAACCAAGCAACAATCTGGTCATGCAAGAAACCTCCTGTATCAAATCTTACAATACTGCACATATTTTACAAACGAGCTAATGCTGCACAAACTTCACTAACTGGCAAATGCATGCAACATGAAATGAATCTCAGAATTTTCTTTATAAGTCACTGTATTTCTTGTGATACACTTTTCTCCTCAGCATTCTCCAAATCTGTAAAAGTCCAAATTGCACATAAATTTACTAAAAAATGAATCAATGTAATACTATTAGTTTCCATGCTTTTTATCTGTAGCATCTTTTTGTCCCACCTACAAAATTTAACAAGAGTGATTAAGTGATTCAAAATTACCAAGATTCAACTCTCAAAACAGCACACCTTTCAGTTCCATTGCAGTTATAAAACTGAAATCATGTCCACCCAATGTTCATCCTTAAAACAGGATATATAAATTCAGATATTTACACCTTAAAATGAGTCACAATGAAAGTCATACTTCTTAGCTGAAAGTTTAATTGTATTTCAAAACGTAGTTTGTCATACTTGGAAAATTTCTCTGCAGAATATACTTTACCTTTCAATCGAGGACTATGCACATGCATTCTTTGCAGATGAAGATTTATTGGGATGAATTCTAATGTCTTTTCTCCTTTGCTACAGCTTGATTTGAAGGAAGAACCTGAAAAACAAAAGTTTAAAGAATCATTATCTTAAGCACCCAGCAGATGTCTTGTCTTCTTTTTAATGTGAGGACAATACTTGTATGTTAGGAGTCTTCTTTAATTTACTTTTAATGTGTAACTGTATATTAGGAGAAGAATGGTTCACTAACTGAGTCTCAGCATGCATCCATATTGGAAGCAACAAAACAGCTTTTAATTCAGAGAACAATCTAATTTTTCAGTCTAGGTGATAAACATCTTTTCCCACTGTTTGAAATTGCTCTGCAGTCTGCTGGAAACAATGTCACAGTTAATGTGCATTATGTTTACTCTGTGCTAAAAACACAGGGATACAGAGCTGTGGAGGTACTACATTTTCACCAAGTAACATTTTTTTTCTCCAAGCAAAAGGATTACATTGACAAGGCTATGCATTCTTCCTAGAAATTTCAAATAAAGAAATATAAACTAGCTTAAGAAAAGCTATAAATAGGTTTTCTTTCTAAAAAGCCAGAACCAGAAGCAGCGCAATGTGCTGGGAAAAAAATAAATAAATCTGGTTGCATAATTCCAAAATATGAGATTATGAGTAACTCTATGGTGGCATAAAGGAATATAATTAAAGCCTGACAGTATGAAAATGTAATTTACCTGGAGATATTTGATAACAGCATATGCATATATAAAATTAAAGGGTGTAAATTAGGAAAGAGTCCTATCTTCTTACTCAGGCACCCAATAATTATCTAGACAATTTTTTCAGCACACTATCATTTTCAAAAGTCTTTGAAAAGGTTCAATCTGTTCAACATTTTCTTAAGGGGAAAATATGAAATATTTTAAATTCCTCTTTTTGACTTAAGTCAATCAAGGTCTGCTAGAGATTATCTGTTGAAACTCTGACAGATTCCAGTAAGACTAAGCATTGAGCTTCCCAATGCAAACCACATTGCCAGAGAGCACCAATGATGCTCCAGACCAGCCAGGCTTGCTCAGGCTGCTACCGAAGCTTAGTAACTAAATAATTTAACAAAGATTAAGAGCAAAAGTAGAAAGAAGAGCAATTGACAGAAGTCAGAGATTCAGCTTTGGCAGAAAATTTGCAGATGCAGACTGAAACGAGGAACCATGGATGATGAAGAATACCAGCAGGAAACCTGCACCTGGAGAGCATAGAAAGACAAAATTATAGGAACAGTAAAGGGAACTTCAACTGTATGAGGAATAGTGTAGGTGAGGAGACTGCAAATCATTAGGAAGGAAATCCGAAAGAGTGCAGACTATTTATCAGAATTCAGCTGAAAACAAGATCAAAGCTTAAGGAATGATAACTGCATCTGAGACAAGGAAACACTGGCAGACTAAGATAAGAATAAGATGTCAGCAGATTTAAAGGGACAGGCAAAAGAGTAGGAGGGAGCAGAAGAGCCTGCTTTCCCTAAACTACACTTCTGTTCTGGGCTGGAGTTGCATACATGCAGCATTGCTGAGTCTTGCTACTCCTCTTTTTAGGGAAGAGCTGTGAAGCAGAATTCCTTCCTGTCCAGTGCCAGAAGCACATGGGACAATAACCACCCACTGCTATCAGTTTTTGTGTTTACTCAGGTATGCAATATTAATGCAGCGGCATTAATGCCTCAGTCTGTGTTTGCCAGTATCGTCCATGTGATTAAACTAATTTTTAGTGTAGTTTGTTAGTTTTTAAATAGCCCAGTAAGTTGCATTTAATGACCGAGAAAACTACAACCCCCCTATTAAAATGGTTGTTATTGTTATTGTTGCAAGATTAAACTCTTCAAAGTTAGGAAATACAGGAATATAGATGCAACCTTCATCTGACATCCATCTGAAGAGGAACGGCGAAATAGACTTCAATGACTTATCACATTCTAGCTTTTTTCCAGCTCATTGAATGTTTAGTATCTCTGCTGCTCACTTTAGAAATAGTGATTCAATATTTTGTTTCCAACTTTTACTTAGGTATCTGGATTCAAATATACTGCTCAAGCCTCCCACAGATACAGGATTATTAATTCCCTCAAATCTGTTTACTGCACGCCAACATTTTCTAAGGGTTTTACAAATATTTATAGAATAATTTTAACTGGCTGAGAAAAAGGGTTATAATTTTATCCATTCTAATGGCAGACAATAAAAGGTCAAATCATTTAAGAAAACAATGCATCAATATGAGATATGGAGGATGTCATTCTGCAGAGCACACATTATAATGCAACATCACATTCCATTTTGGAAGCACAGCTCCCATTGAGCTGAATTACATTCATGAGTACTGAGGATGTCTGCAAAACAGCTGGTGTCTATTGCCAGGCTTCCAAAAAAGAGCGCCACACACTAATCACTTCTGAAGGCTGTCTTGCCTAGTGTCACATAAGGACCTTTGTGATAGAGGCAGGGATTGGCTTAAACTAGATGGACAGAATTTTCAGTTTGATGAGTGAAATGGAAAAAAAAAAAGAAAAAAAAAAAAAAGGTCAAAATAAAACGAACAACAACCAAAAAAGTTTCAAAGTTCTACTCCCTCCTCAAACCATCAAATCTGTGTTTTAAATTAGCCTGAAATTCTTTGCTCTGATGTTCCCTAACCCTTTCAGATTTCTGCTCTGTTTCCTTGAAACAAAAATACTTGTCATTCTCTAAAATTCTCCCCCACTTTTGAGGAGAGCTGTTTGCCAAAACAATTCAAATTTGAAATAGTCCTAACTTCCTTAAACCTCCATTTTCAATAAATATGCTGTTAAATCAAAACTGCTGTCTAACACTAATGCAGTCTCCTGATACTTTCAGTGCAATCTCTCAAATTTAACAAGAAATAGCCTTCTCCATTAAGTTCCACAAATAGCTCAATTGAATCGGAAGTATCTCTCAGAAAACCCAGCATGTGATTGTATAGGAGAAATGAGGGAATATTTTGGAAAAAAAGAATTACTTGCAGATGCTATCTCCCCTCTCTACCCTGCTTAGGAGTTAACAGTCTTCCCTGGTGCTGATACAAAAGGAAACTGGAGATACATGCATCTAGATGACTCACATGGAATTGGTCCTTCAAAAGTGGATTTATCATCTAATTTATTTGTGACACCTAATAAGATATTGCAGGGTTAAAAGTAAGTGTTCTCTTCATTAGAAGGACTGGGCTATTATTTGGCTTTAAAATGTGCAGTTAGCCCACTGATGACAATAAAATAAGTCTCTGAATGTTAAAGTAACCTTTTTTCACACAAGATGCAAAATCAGGGGTATTCCAAGTATAAACAAGTATTTACTAGTACTGCATTAGTAAGGAGGTGTACCTTTGTGTTGGCCATCAAATTAACATCTTCCCCTTATTTCTCATCTCCACTACAATTATTAGGTTGCTTTGTTTCCTGCTTTTTGTTTTCAGAGAGATGTTCCTACTCTTTTTCATATGGGCTGGTTTGGTCCCCCTCAGACCAGGTTCTCTGGTCTGCTGCAGCTATCCCAAACCACGGTTAAGACAGGTCATTTAACATCACCATCCTTTTTAATTTCACTTGGACTTGCAGGATTTATGCTTAATAGATTACAGTGTCTATTTTCATTTGCTTCTCAAAAGTTTATTTCAATCTTGTCCTGCGAGTTATAATTATTACATTGATTCTTTCATGATCTGTATTTATTGCCTTGCATATGATATTTTATGGACTGCTTTCAAAATGTTATTAGCTCAGCATTAAAAAACACATTTATATCAGTTAAAACACAGAAACATAGGAAATGTCATGCTGAATCAGACAGCAGTCTGCCCAAATCAGATCTGATGGTGGAAAACAATCATAAATACAAGAAATTACACTTCTGCAACCAAAATGCAAATTATTATACAACATTTAGTGTAACAGATGAGCTTTTTTCCCCAACACACACACTCATTGAAGCAGGTGATCAACTGCTCCCAAAATGCTTAATTTCATTTAGGGACTGTTTTTTGTTCATATACTGAAACAGAGTTTCTCTTTTCCTAGGACCAAGAGAGCCACTGAACTCCAGAGAGCAACCTGCAATGAGAAACACCAGGCTCAGTACTGTATTAGAAGATGACTGCTAAAGGATAAAAGTACAGTTTGAATGAATATTTTGGAAGGGAAAGATTTGTGTCTCGCTTACTCAGTGCAGCAAATTTATTCTACACACCTAATTCTTTAAAAAGAAACGGTTATTCTGCTATACATTTTTAGTTGTATATTAAGCTAAAACCCAGTTAATCCAATTGTCAGTAGACACAGAAAAAGTTTTGTTTGGATTATGTAAAAAGCTATAAATAATTAAGAAAATACTGCAAATTCTCCGTAACTATCTACCACATATTTCAAAAGATGATATCATTTGTACCTTTGTTTTTGCAAAGTTTCATAACCATAATGTATCCCTTTTTCAGGAATATTCTAGGTTGCAAACTTCTGTATATATAACACAAAGTGTAGCGTTGACCTCTGACGCATACTGCTGTGCCTACACACATGTAAGTGTGGGAGTAGGGCCATAGTGGGAACATCTAGCAGAGAGACTTTAGAGCCAAACAGCATATGCAAGCAATGATGTCATCAAAACCATGTATTTGAGATGGTGATTATGAGGACTGGTGATAGAAATCTGACGCCAGCAAGAAATCAGCAACAATAACAAAGCCTTTGTAGTAAGTTAGAACAAATGTGTCCATTTCCTTCCAGAACATACCGAAAATATTGGTGGGGGGGTGGGGGTATAGGAGGAACACCAGCAGGAAGAGGCAAAAAGTTATACTATATACTGACAGAAATCTTCGTTTGCTCTAAATAGAGTGTTATACAGGAAATAATTACAGTAGTCTCACAAAATAGAAAAGAATTATCCTAAGTTCCTTGTATAACTTTGTGAACAAACAAAAGAAATTCAAAATCAGAAAAAATTTGCCCTGTAGTCTTGTTTCGTTATGAGTAAGAATTGCTACAGGAGGAAAAGCCCAGCTGCCTTTTCTGCGCATTTATCACTGATGCTTCTTCCACTGCCATGCAAATGCTCTGACCACAGGACTCCGGCAGATATGAACTGAACAAGCACCCAGCACACATCAGAATATAAGACCACTGCTTCCCCATGAAGAAAGGTGGGGCAGCCCATGCTGCTATTTCTGGACTGAGAGGAGACTGCGCATCCCATATAAATTCTGTGTTTTTCTGTCACAGCATAGGCAATGACAACCACTACACTAAGGAGATGCAAAGCATAGGTAGACATTACTATTACTGTTCTCCTGTAGACTGTTAAATGTGACTTCCTTAATGAAACCTTATTAGATTTCAAGAAAAAACTCACAAAACCACCTCTAAGGGTGGTTTCAATTAGCAGACAGTATTCAATACTACCAGAGCAGTCTGTCCAAGAGAACATGCAATTAAACCATACACACACACACTCACTCCTTTTTTTTTTTTGGCTGCTGTGTAACCTGGACTAGATAAAGAAATGTGGCACCTGTGAGATCTCAGGATTACAAATATTTCATTTTTATGTGCTTTATTTCTGCTGAATACACCAATCACAGAATGGTTTGGGTTAGAAGGGACCTTGAAGATCACCTAGTTCCAACCCCGTGCCATGGGCAGGGTCACCTTCCACTAGACGCAGTTGCTGAAAACCCTGTCCCACCTGGCTTAACTGCTCCAGAAAAGGAGCGGCTATTTTCATGGAATTATGGAGCCATAGATTCATACCTGTGTGCTTCCCAAGCTCTGCAAGAGTATCCTGGTACATGCTCAGCATCTGATCACAATGAGCAATAACACTTTTTCGCATATTGTCCCAGTGAGGAGCAAGTTCTCCCAAATCTTTAAGTTCTTGATTCCTGTATCAAAAGGCAAAAAGAGAAGGTTAATTAACTCATTAATGTGCTAACATTCTTCCAAATTGATCTAAAACCAATTTATTAAAAAAAAAAAAGGACTTTCTAACTGAAATAAAATCTGTTTTCACGATGCTTGTAAAATCTGCTGATTTCAGCTCGGTTTTTCAGCTACACAATAAAGAAAGTCAAATCAGTCAACACTACAGTAATTTCTGTTCAAAACTCAACTGGTACTAATGCAATAGCCTGCAAAGTGAAATATTATTTCTTCCTTGGAGGCAAGAAGGCTTCCAGGCTCCAGAGAGCTGTGTTCACAGCAATTCTTTGTGAAGAAACACTGAACACCATTGTAAAGAATTCAAAGTTTGCTTCTTTGGCAATGTTTGCAGCATACCTGTTTTCATACACTCTACTCTTTAGATACTTTCATATATATCATAAACACAGTTTTAGCAGTGTTTCTTCAGAAGTCAGTTTAACCAACACACCAGCCCTGCCCACATTTCTTCAGTGCTTAAAACACACAAACTGAAAAAAACCCCACCAGTCCCCTTAAACTTAATCTTCAGCCTTACAGCTGTGTTCATCAGGTCAAACAACAGTGTTATGGTAACCAAACATGTCACTGAAAATCCGAAAGGAAATCCTTTAGCAAATTATCAGTTTTCCTGTACACTCTTGAGAGCTGACCTGAGTGAAATAGAGATCACTTTAATTTCCTACACAAACAAGCATAGTCACAGTACACTGGGCTTTCTGTTTGTTTTCCCCACTTGTGAAGGAAGTTCATCCTATACCTAACCCAGAGCCACTTTGGGGGATCTACTGTTAAAGAAACTGAAAATGAAAGATCTTGACTCTTCAAACACTTGAAATTGTTCAGGAGAAAACTTGTGCAACAACAACCAACTACTTTTCCACAAAGTATTGAGCAGACTGTTGCACTGCAATTCTTGGAAGCCTCAAAAAAAAAATTTCCAGATTTCCTCTTGCCTGTAGGAAAATTACTGAAGTAAAAGAAAAAATCAGGGGAAAAGGGGCAGAAACGTGAAAAAAAGACCAGTGAGAATGCAGCAGAGGAACACGGAAATATACTTACTGCAACAGCTCTGACCACTAGCCATGAATTATTTCTTAAACAGAAAAGCCCCACACTGATATACTGATGTTGCCGCATCATCATTAGCTCTGAATTAGAGTGAACACTATTAGAATAAGCTATATAGGCATCATTCTGTTCCTGGCTAATAGAACAACCAAAATCAAGCAGATTGCACCGGAAGCAGAATTAAGACTGTTTGTTTATATATGTTCTTAGATGTATCAAAATGGAAACACAGATTACAATACATGAGCTCACTGGGAGTTTACTAATAACTTATAGTTACTTTTTTTCATTTCATTCAACCTGAAGAACAGAAGTAGATGAAACTGTTCAACTTTCCTCCATCATCAATACAAGCTGGCAATGCTGCAGCAGAAGAATCATCAGCAGTAAGAGGAAAACCCCACCATTTTCAACCACCATTCTCCCAGCAAATTTTTATCAGCTTAAAATGAGGCATCCCATTAAGTGAAAATCTCAGGACTTCCTCCTAAAAAAACCTCCTAAGATTTGTCAGAGTACACAATTTAATTTATTTGCAGTGCCAACATTTTGGCACTTAATACTTAGATTGTCTTATTTAATAGTTTTAGCAACAGTGTTTGGATCTGGTTGTGTTCCTGCTCCTCCCATACAGGAGTATAGTATTCATGGAATCAGAGAATGGTTTGGGTTGGAAAGGACCTTAAAGCTCATTTAGTTCTACCCCTCCTGCCATGGGCAGGGACACCTTCCACTAGACCAGGTTGCTCAAAGCCTCATCCAGCCTGGCCTTCAGTACTGCCAGGGATGGGGCAGCCACAGCTTCTCTCAGCAGCCTGTCTCACTGCCCTCATTGTGAAGAATTTTACTACACAGTGAGGGGTGAGCACATCAATATGTTACATGCACATGCCATGGAAAACTCACTGCTGAGGCTTTGCTCCCTGACTTTATCAAAGCCTACTCCTGCAGCTTTTGGTCCCAAGTTCAACTCAAGCAACAGCAGGAATAGAAATCCCTTATCTCAGACTAAAATATCCAGCCTAAAACCAACACTGGTTTAACTGGCTGATTACACGTTAACTGCATTGACACCAACAGCAACGGCAAGGGAAAGTTCAAATCCCACCACAAAATCTTTAACATGTTTTCAAGAAATGGTCAAATCCTGCTCTTATCGTTGTCTACAAGGCTTCTATTTGCTTCATCTCAGAAACACAAATGCATCACTGAGGTAAAAATGCAGCCATTAGCACGTCATAAAAAGACAGATTGTATCCACAATGTTTTAATAAAGTAACTGTACAGTTTTATAGTAAATCTAGACCATCTATAGCATGAAAACTCTAAATAGCACCTTTTCTAAATTAATTTTCATTTAAAAATACAGCAAAGCCAACACATGAGACATCAGGATTACATGGCATAAATGCTATTCCTCCAAAAATAACCTTTTTGCAAATTATGTATTTTTTTTTCCAAATACAAATACGTAAGACAGAGGACTTAGATAGTATCTGTCTCTTATTATTTCTTACTATTTGTCACTGCTTTTGTTGCTCGGTAAAACTCTGAGTTATGGCTGAAAAAAGAATTATTTTTCCTGTATCTAAGCTCCATCAACACCATTCCATAGTACCAAGCTTTATCATCATTGTGTTGAAGGGCCCGCCGCAAAAGTAAACAAACAGATTGAAGAAACAACATTTTTCAAATGGGGAAGATTATAGTTTGCACTAATACCCACAACAACAATCTTAAAAATCCTTGTTTTAATAATACTTATACCAGAACTTATTTAATTGAATAACTTTAAAAAACACACTTCAACCAATAATTGTGTCAGTTAAAAACTGTGCTATAAAAAAAAATTAATGTTTGTAATATATATTGGCTCTACAGAGGGGAAATCAGTTACTGATTCACCTTTTCAGTGCAGCCATGGAAGTTTTAATAGCTTGTCAACAAAGCAGTAAGCTCAGCACGAACTCAATACTGTTAAAACAGAGTGATTTATCATCACCTTCCCCCACTTCAAATCCCCTCTCAAAGTATTTTCCAGGTAACTGTACACATCATCATGACAGATCTGGTGCTTAGCACCAACTTCAATTCTTTTTACAGAATGAAATACATGTTTTTGTCCACATCTTGCTGTCAGTTCCTCAAGCTGTCTCCTGGATAGTCTTTTCTGTCAATGCACAACAAAACTCCCACCCAGGAGTGTGTCTCAACTTTGTCTACTCCCTTGATTACTTCAGCACCTTCCTTGGTGGCCGTGACATAATCTTGCCCCATTTGTACCTAACCAGAATGGGGATGTAAATAGTCTGTCCCTCCTAGTCCACTTCAAACATCAGCTACTCAGCTTATTTTTAAGCTTTTCTCAGATCCTTTCTGTTTTTCACATCCATTCTTCCCTTTAATAGACAAATTATGCCAGCTTTTGCTAAGCACTTCCCATTATGGTTAGAAGCAGTTCTCCATTAAAAAAATCTAAACTCTACCTGTTACCCTTTCTTCAAAACTGTTTTGTGACATTTTGGCAGAAAAATTTCGTAATGGATCCTGGTCTGCTGAAAGCACTATATACCACAATGATTGTTAGTATAAAGATTAATGATCACTGATGCTATCACAACACAATTTTGAAGAGATGAAAAAGTCTAAGAATAAGTTATGAGACTCCTCAGGATCCCACAGCACTATTAGAACTGTCATGAACCTTCATTCTAGGTTCTTAAAATCAACAACTTCTTTTACTCTGAATGTCTTACTGATTTACTGAGCTACAATTCATGGGCACTTTGCCCTTTAGGGAACTCAAGCTTTACCCAGCCTCTCCCTGCTGATGGAATTACAGTCACTGCACAAGCTGTTACATGGATATGCAGGGTGGTTTAAGAGGATCTGTTCATGGGCTGAAACAGCCATGCATTTCTTTATGAACAACTGCACCAGGGCATCCCACACAGCATGACTGGATACATTTCTGACAATAGTAGCAGTTAAATACTGTTGCCATTAGGCTCCAAGTAAAACTGCATGCAATTTTCTTGTTCCAAGAAAACATTCGATGAAGCCCATTATGAAATGATGGTTGAGCACCCAAGGCTCAGACTAATATTCTGCCTTTTGATATATCAACTCATGCTTTTTTTTTTTTAAGAACGCCTTAGGTACATGATTATAGTAAACTACTAAAAGTACCTGAAAGAGGAACAAATAATTTCTACTTAATCAGTTTGTGCTTTCTGCCATGCACTCTAATGACCATAGTAACGGAAAAAGACTCTTTCTCATCATTTTGGGTATGAGGACACAGAAATAGAAGCCTAAAGGAAAAATATTCAATACTGAAAATTTAAAATACTGAATTCTGCAAGGAGTATTTTGAACAGGTGATATGCATCATGTTCAGAATTATTAGAAGGAAGTCCTAATACTGAAATTATGTTCCAAATGAACTTGTTTTGCGAAACTACAACTAGATTCAACAGTCCAGACACCACTGCGGAAAGCATAGTGAAAACCTGTGGTTAGTGACAGTAAAATCAAAACAAAGACAGCAGCAACATATTAAGATGAGCAAGATGATTCAGAAGGGGGCATACCATCAATGAACTGCTTTGGATCCAATTATTCTGTTGCAGAAAAGGGAACAGCAGGAATAGCCATTTGCATCATTAAGGACACAGTGCAAATCTTCCCAAATTGAAAGATGAAATTGAAAAGATCAGCGTAATTACACAAAGAAGAGATAATTAAGAGGGTGCATGATAAAAGCACATAAACCACAAATGCTGTATGAAGACACAGTAGTAGGTTTTGATTCATTCAGCTTCAAAAATCTAGTCTTGCACATCCCAGTGAAGCAAACATGACAAGTTCAAATGTAAAAAAAGAAAGTGATTTTTGCCTCCACTAAGAAAAATCAGCTTCTGAAATCCACTTTCAGAAAACATCAGAAGCAAAGTGCTTAGCAGGAGTCAAACCAAGATGAGATATAGCTGCAGATTATATCTGCAAAAGTTTTACAATGTTATAAATACAACAAAGTTCTGCATATACTTAGAAAACAAGAGCTTTGGAGTAAATATATACCATACGCTTTAGGGCATGACTCAACCACTTATAAGTAAAGGAAGCTCAGAAGCTTTCTTTTAAGGAAAGGAACACGGGAACTATTGTTCTCTAAAAATTTTTTCTTTAACAGAAACTGACAAAATTACTCTCATTTTACTTTACCACAAGTTACTGTCCTGCAATGTACAGGCAGTTACCCACCAAAATGATATAACATTCTCCCAAGAAATAAAAGAGTTGTAGCCTTTTTACTATAATGCTTCTCAAACAGACATATAATTACTACAGAGGATTTAATCTCTTAAGGAGAGGCTACCACAAAAAAGTAAATAAAAGGATACTTTTCTTTCTTTCCTAATAACTTTCACATAGAACCTCTAGAAAATATTTGTCTGTCTTTTTCTCCGGCCTTCAACATCTGATTAAGAAACAAAAAAAGCAAACACCAAATCCAAACCACCCGAAAACCACAAGCCACCACACACATTAAAAATATTTTAAAACCTGTTTGTTATATATAAATATATGGAAAACTGACGAGGATTTTTAAAGGCTTGAGAATATTTTATACTGCTCCTGAAAGATGGTGGTTTTGCATTCCTTTTGCATTTCTATCACCATCTCCTTTTTATTATTCAAAAGCGTAGACAATATACAAGCTAAATTAAACTCATCTCTTTCTCCTTGCCTTAAAATTTGCCCTTCCTTGAATATGTTATTGCCTGGGTTTATCATTGAAAGACTCGAGATCTTCAAACAGCATGATCATTTAAGGTTAATTCTGTGATTCACATTAAATAGCAGAGGATAATCTGCATCACACTTTGCAAAGAGTCGCAAATTCAGTAATACTCTAAATGGCACCTGTGGAATTTACACTTTAATCAGATAGTATATTTTAGCTATGCTGTATAGAATTGTTTTAGGGTTCTTCAGTAGTTTTTTTAATTCTACTGATTCATCAAGAAACACTAGAATTGGCTCAAGATAATGTTGCTTCAGCTGTATGATATAAGCAAAACCATCTTATTCTCATAGCTTATATTTATAACTTCATTTCTTTCAGCTTGGAATCACATGTGACAAGATTAGTCATGTTAGTAATTGCATTATTACTCAAGCATTTAAACAGTTTTGTGGGTTTCTGTTTTCTTTTTTCTTAGATATATTAATCAGAGTGCCTCATCCAAAATAAACAGTGAGAATCTTTATGACATTAGGAACATATTAAAACTGCACAAAGCTTTTCTAATTGCCTTAATGCCTCTAATTTACATTCTCTGCACCCCCACTGACATGAACTGACAAAATTGCACCCAACTTGGTGCTATTAGGACCACAGATAAGTACTGCTAATTGCAAAATCTCTAGTTAACAAAGTAAAAATTCAAATGCTTCTTATGACAGAATTTGAGTGCTTTAAAATAAATATAATCTTGAGAAAAAGATTATTTTTTTGCTTTGGTTTTTTGTTCTACATAATGATATGGGAGGCTCTAATAAGGACTACAAGTTATATCATTTGCTCAATTTGGAGCAGGGCATGCTGTGCACAGATATAACACCCAGAAATTTTGGCAGCCGCTCTCTGAGGCTGCACTGCAACTTTAAACACCCAATAACAAACTAAAGTCTAGCAAATTTTACTCCATAAAGTCTTAGACTTTTCCAAAATTAGTTATAAACAGCAAAAATCATGAGGACAGAGAATTATGCAGTGATCATGTATTACCGTATATTTTATCCTTTAGTTCATAAATTCATGGGTTTTAAACTCATCATGTTTGAGGAAGGCAATTGTCTAAATACTACTCCCAAATACTCAAGTTACACTTACATTCATATACCTCTATTCCTCTATGCAGTAACTGATGGAGAATAAGAAGAGAAAGGTTTTACATCCTTTTTGATGCACAATGAGATGCATCAAAAAGGATGCAAAATGCATGCACCATAATGCACGTCATGTATTTGAGCAACATTTTTTAAGTGTTGGAAAAATTACTTCTTTGAACATTTGTGCTAGGTAGTTATTTGAAGTAAGCTTTTCAATGTCCTTAAGTAGATAGCATATTAACAGTGCCTGTCTTAATGTGGCTGGTTCAAACAACTTCAAAAGTTATGGTAAGTTTACTTAGAATAGCTGTTTGGGTTTTTTTTAATGCTATTACCTCTTATTAATACGTTTTTGCACTGCAATTGCTCAAAAATCAGTCGTGTAAAAAATAACCTGCAAAGGTCCAGAAAAAGCAATGCCTACTCCCAATACATGGCATTTTTGCCTGGGGCTCCATTGCTCTGTGGAAGTTGTGTATTAAAAGATAGTAGAAAAACATACATCTTCAGACAGTCTGAACTTTTTCCTCATCCTCTAATGTTACAAGAAAGAAATCAGAAAACAGACAAATAGCACAGATTTGTACAAGAAAAGGCTATTGGAGTTGGAACAGGACAGCCATTCCTGATGCAGAAGGAAAGCTTCAGCGTGCTTTGTACTCTGGAGAGAGGGTTCAAGCAAAGTTCAGCAATTTATCCTTGAAATCTGTTTATTGGTTATGACCGCAAATGCCATGGGCCAAATTCAGCTTTAAGTAGGTAGAATTTCCTTTCAGTCAAAGCTGAGTTTGGTTCCAAGAGACTCAAAAGAATGGTAGCAAATCTGAAAGAGCCTGTACTGCAGCTTCCACAGTAGCCTAATTCTGCTGCTGTGCTATCTAGTGCAACACCAGTTACACCTACACCTGCAAACTTAGATTAGATGGGTCAACCAACCTTATGAACAATGATTGTAAACTACTAAGTCTCTCTTCTAACAATTAGGTTCAAAGAACTACTTGGCTAATCACGCATGATAGGTGCAAAGTATCTGGACGAGATTTGCATAAAGAAATAGTAAGGACTAGGGAAAGGACTCACTGAAAAACCTTACAGAGGAAATAGAAATAATTTCTTAATAAAATCAGCAAAGCAAACTGCATGACGATTACTAGAACAATAAAAATGACCATGTAACTCCTATTAAAACTTCTTCCAGGGAGGTTTGAAGGATAAAATCTGTAATGTATGCATACCTTTAAAAATAGTATCTCATGCTGAAAAACAAAGCTAAACATCCTTAGAAGTTACATACTTCAGACTAGCACATCAGTAAATGAAAAAGTTTGGTTAACAGTGAATACGAGAGATAAATAATCTTAGGAGCTACGCAAAAAGGGAATTCAAATTACAATTTAAAATACAGCACTGAATGGGATTAACACTTCACTTGGATATTTTTTTTTATAGATAATTGCTTCAATGAAGTCAGAATAGGAATACAATGAAATAGACTGAGGAAGATAAGAAATTACCTCTGAGACAAAAAATATTTATTTTTTTATACCAACTGGGGAAAAAAGATGCAGAGAAGAATACTTCAGAAGAGAACAGCCTCAGGATGGTGCAATGTAAGTTTTGCACAAGTTCAAGAACTAACAGAAAAATATCCTTCTAACATTGCTTTATAAGTTTAACAATGTAAGGAGTCCACAAGATTTTGCAATAATGGCACATCTTTGCATTTATTTCAATAAGCAAAGCCTGTACAAAACTGAAGCTCCAACCTAAACACTTATATGACGATAGGTAACACAGATGCCCCTATTCCCACCATCTGCTAGCATTCTACCACAAGTTGTTGCTCCTCTTGGATGGTCTTACCTTATCCCTCAGATTGATACAATCACTATGTCTCTCTTACACCCACACTTTCTACTATGCTTGAACAGCTAATCACATTTGACAGTCAGGAAAGTCAGAGCAACTCAATCTTTGAGCAACTTTTACTTCTATTTCTTCCTCAAAGCCTATCTTTATATTGGTAAGTATTGAATAATCACTTAAAAAGCCCCAAACTACGGTGATTCTTTACCATGACTTTATCCAAGGAGGTGAATGCTACAATACGAAATAACAGCCAGTGCCATTACTTGCATTACGCCTTTGAAGAGAATAATGCAGTAGTAGTAAAAGTGGTTAAAGTAATCCTCTAACATTTAAAAGACATTTACCCATGGGGCAAATGAAAATCTAGGAAGTGGATGAACTCTGCAATTCAGCATAATCTACTTTTATTGCTTACTAAAAAAGTCTTACATGTTAGTATTCTCAAACAAGATCAGGCCATAAACGCATAAACACTGTAATAAATGAATAAAAAAAAGTATTATGACAATTCATATGATTTTTATAAGCCATCATTACCATGCGTAAGTATGTATCTCTTCACAGACTTTATTAAAAGCAAGACTGTGGTCTCCCACATGCTGTTATATTGGCATAAAAAGATCATACAGAAGCAGCAGATGGGGTGAATAAAAAAAGGGAAAAGAACATTCTATTGCAGGACAAACAGCCACTGTAAATAACCATGAGCAACCCCCTCTGATGAAGAAAGCTGCATGAAAGTGCACAGGATGGCTTTCGGAAGCAGTACTGGCTCACAGTGTTAATCTCACACATGAGACCAAATGCCAGCCTATTTGTGAAGCAACTTTCATGGGGAAGGAAGCAATATTTCTCTATACCACCCATTCTCATTGGAAAAAGAAAGTATGCTTTCAGGAGAGCCCTGGACTGCTTGAAACACTGCTTTTATCCATAGATGTATCAGCACAACTTACACGTATTCAAGGACAGGCTACCATTCTAGTTGCTGCAGTGGGAAACTGGACATACAAAGGATTTAGGGACACTTATGCTCCCTATCCTTTTTTATCCCCAGGCCGTACATACTGTAATGATCCTCAGATGTCCATCCTAGTTACAAGACCAAATGTAAACAGAGACTTCAAACTTCAGTTACTGCGGTATCCTTTTCTATGCCAACTAATTTACATTAGTCAGAGGAACGTGATTAATATTTTCAGTGCTCCTTTGTTAACTACAAACATGCTATTTTTCCTTCCTTTCATAATGTTTGCCTGTGACATTAGCACTGCCTAGACATAAAGGTAAACACACTGCAATGTAGTTCACTTCCTTGTATAGTTTCTGTATAAAATGTTAACTTTTCAGAACATTTACACTGTTACCCGATGTTGATACTTACACATTTAATGACATAACTGCTCTTCAGCACAGTTCACTGCTCAGAACTTATGAAGTCACTGGAGTCCTAAAAATTCTGAGCAATCTATGCTATTGTTCAGTTACTGCTGTAAATTCTTAGCAGTCAAAATGACTGCTATATTTTGCCTATTTCATACTAAAAATTAATATTTTTAGCTCATCACTTACATTATTGCAACTCAGAAAAATAAAATCTAGTATTTACTGTTGCTACTTCTTCTTCCTTACCTTCTCATATCCTCCTTTATGTGCAGATTGATCAGCTCTTTCGGAACATGGAAAGAGAGGGTGGTCTCAGCCATCTGTTCCCGGATCCGCATCCACTTGTTGTCAGAAGTGGGGAATCTATATAACTTACAGATTGGGTTTTTTAACACTGCAGAGAGGAAAAATGATATCATTACTTTACTGTGGTTATATGATTCTCTGAAAATTTATGACAAAAATTATATCAAAAAATAATACATTATTTCCTGCCTTGCTTCCAGAGTTTAGAACCATTACAATTCTATTAAAAACATTAGATTGTTATTTAATTTATTACAGCAGCATGTGGAGGACAAAGTATTACTAGTAGAGTAGATAAATCATGTTTTCCCTGCACAGTAGGTATCCTGTCAATTTAGTATTTCAGTGTAGTGAGAATGTAAATTATGGTCTCTATTCTTACACCTTGGCTACAGTTGGAAAAAAATGAAATGCAGAAACAGACAATGAACTCACATACAGCCAATGTCATCACTCACCATCCGCTAGAATCACTCACGTTGCTAATAAATTGTATGGGACAAGTGAAGCATGCCTCAGTTTAGCTATACCTGATACATCTTCTTCATGATATGCACACACAGAAGTCACTAATACAAACAGACGGTGTGCATCTGCATTAAAGGGAACCTGACCACTGTTCTCAGTGTCTATCTTGACATAGGAAAATCACATTACTTGACGTCGTGGAAAGTCTTGCTGAAAACCCACCATATTTTTTATCTTAGAGCTCTCATGTGTTAGCTATGTTTCCGTTCAGGTCTTACAATGATAGTCTATAATAAAGGTAAGAAATTTCTATTCTCTCCTTTTCTTCCTTCATTTTTTTTTTTCCCTCCTTCTTTCTCTTAACTAATTTTCCAGAGAGAGCAAACGAGGAAAAAACTGAGAAAGAGAAGTCTTATCTGACAAGCTTACTTGGAGACAAATGACTGTCATTTAACACACATATCATACAACTCAGAATTACTTTGGACAGCCATCCAAATCCTCCAACAGTACCTTTCTATCAGCCTTCTGGAAAAAGCTGCCTCAGAGCAGGCTCCAACTGGTCTGCCACTGAATGGTCTATAACTCATAGGAATGCATTTCCCATGTGTGCTGCAAGAAAACTTGCTGCCAAAATGATATCTACTAATAGAAATTTCAGCTTCAGAACGCACTTCCACCATTATTGCTTATGTGGGCTTATTTATGGGGAATGAAAAACACATACCAAGTTTTTGAATATACACAAACTGTCACGTCTATTTAATCAAACTGTTTTTAACAAAAGTCCTTTCGGAAAGGCCTAGAACAAGACCAAACTTGAAGAGAAACTGGGTCTTTTTAGAGTCGTTTTGCCTTTACTTAGCAGCGATTTTACTTACAAAAACTAAATTTTGACTTACTGTTATGAAATAGGCCTAATAGATGCTTGATAGCTATGGCATAACATATGCTGAACAGCAATTTTTCTTTACTATTAATACCCCAAATACTTCAATGTGCAAGCATCTTAACACACATTACACAGCTCCAGAAACCTCATCACGCAGACTTAACTAGTGTCTACTACAAAAAAACTCAAACAAACCAAACCCCTCCAAGTCCTTTGCCTATGATCAACTTACACCTTAGTGTCTGGGCTTTATTATATTACTTGATTAAAATATGCTACAATGTTTTCCTATTTTCCTCCTTTTTTGCTGAGATACTTCTAATTAACAAAATCAGTTTTGTCAATATTATCGACATCCTTCGTCAATCCACAAAGTAGATATATGGCACCAATCATCTTCCAGTAATAAGACAGGGAATGACAATCTTCAGATGTCAGGGATGGCTCAAGAAACTAAGGGCTAATTCAGGTCTGTCCTTAAAAGAGACACTTGCCAAAACACAGATGATGATTTAATGGCGATTTTTTCATTGTTGTGTGGGTGGGTTTTTTTGTGTATGCGTATGTGGGGTTGTGAGGCTTTTTTGTTTTTAATGCCACCTGTTCTCTAAGAAGGAGGTTGATAGTTTTTTATTAGGATATTTCTATTATTAAGATATATATCTAATATTAGGATATTTTTATTAGTATTTATTTTTTATTAGGATATTTCAAATGATGATGCCGCAGGCACAAAAGGCTCTTTTCTCTATTTTACCTTGCTATATCTAGTTCCTAAGAAGTTATCAAAGGATGTTTTTCCAAGAACAGCCCTCAAATTTGCATTCAATCTGTTACATTCAAAAATTCAGCTTTGTCTGTCAGAACCTAACACACATACATGGCTCTACAATCTCTTTCCTCCTATCTTCCCACCATGACCACAACCACCATGGGGGAAAAAAAAAGCCAAACAAAAAAACCCGGCAGAACTGCAGCATGATAGCAAGGGAGACCAGGAATAACTTTGAAAATGTGGATCAAAAAGTTGTCACTTTTATCATTGTTAGAATCATTAAACTACAATTCAGGTACTACGCCTCCAAGTCTGAATTTTCAGATGGGGATAATCTCAAATGTGTCGCAAGTTTAAAAAAAAAATATATATATACATAGCCAAAATATCTCTCCACGGGTTATGAAGAAAATTTCATTTAAAAACTCAGAAAAAAACCTATTTGAAGTATCACTAAAGCTTGAGATCGTCAACAAGAGCTGCAAAATACTTGCAATCATGTGATTCCATAAAAATCTCAGATGTGTTTTCCTTTCCAATTACAACAATAATTGCTTTTTAATTACAACAAGTCAACTAAAAACAAATTCCAGAAGGCATGTAAAGCCACCAGAACAGTAAGAATGGCAAGACTAGATTTGGCTTTTATAAAAAGTACTTATTAAAATGACTCAAAGCTTCATAATGGTAATCCTTCTTATATTCAGACAATGATCATGAAAAACACTGAAAAAAACCTAACTCAGCAGATGAACTGCTGTGTTTAAAAAGAGAAAAACCTATTCTAAAAGCCTTTCTCTACGGCAATGAAGCCTAAAAGCCAATGCCATACATTTAACTAGCCATATTTCTGGAAATTCTCATTTTTAAATTTAAAGACCTCTGTGGTTTTATTCCATGCAATATCCTTCACACTGCTTCCCCTGCAAGTAAAATGAAAACATCATAAAAGATGGAATACTTTTTTCATTTTTGTTCCCTATTGAACATAGATCAAAACATACTGCTGCCATATATTAATTTACTAACAGTGTTTCTAACTACATTTTCCTTTGTCACATACGTGTATTATGCATATATCCTCAGGAAGAGTAATTAAAATTTTCTTAGTTTTTGCTTAATTTCAGTAATTTTTATTCTCTTTTTTACTGCAAAGCGCAACTTGTTTACATGCAAACAATCGGCAAACTCTCCAGTGTTATAAACAAATAACTGAATTTCGAGACACATAAAGTTAATCTCTTGGGGTATAAATGGAAGAGTGATAAGCCTCTGAAATATGATACTTATTCCCACTCACTCGATAAGTGTCTCATAACTCACTTGAGGGCTGCGAGTTCCTTATATTAAGATTTAAATTTCAGAGGAATGCCAATGTGCATCTACTCCTACAGACTTCAAGATTCACACAGGGGTATTTTTTTCAGTTTCATAGTTTTGAGGCCCTGATAAACCACAGGAGATAGAAAAAATTTTTACAACAGTATACACATGTACTAAATACGTATCTATATGAAATATATACTTCACTGTAATAGTTCTATGTGTACACGGGAGGGAAAGTAGTGCAAGGCAATGCTGATGTTATCAGGTTGCCTGTAAGGTACTTCTACTATATTACTGATATTGTTCCTTTCCCTTTAGTCCCTGTTTTTATTGCCTCTAATTCTGCCACACAAATTTGTCCAGCTTAAACTGATTATTTTTTTAAATTTTCAGCTGGACAGAATGAGGCCAGAAATCTGCAATAGAAAATTCTGTGCTTTATAAACTTTAATTCTGATGGTAGATCTTTCACAGAGATGTGCAATTTCACCATATATGACAACAACACAAGCATTGGGAGAGAAATTTCAGTATGCAAAAACTCAAAACTTGAACTTTATACCTCCTACATGCACCAAGTGTCTACCTTTACTGAAAAGTCTTGCATCCTTCCCAGGTTTTAACACCACCAAAACTGTGCACATGACACTCATACAGAGTGGATGAATCCGGTTCTGGGCAGAGCTACTGTGTGGTACAATATGCTTAAGGGCAACACTGAATTACGCATGTGAGAAAGCCAGTCTTCAGACAACACAGGAATTTGATCCACATGAAGCACAGTCACAGCGGTGTGCTGGGGAAGTCTGACTGGGTGGGCAAAAAGGTTGAGAATATAAAAGGAGAGCTAAAATTTTATAAGAAAAGAAATTGGGAATTCAGTAAAGAGATTGGGACTGACAAAACCTGGAACTAGTGCCCAGTGTCAGCAGGGAAGTGGAGGCAATGCTGGAGTGAGAAAAGGAAGTCACAACTACAGGAAACAGATTGAAGAGTATGCATTTACTAGAACAAACTTCCTGTGACTGAAAACTCTTTCCAATATCCTGTGTGCTGTCATTTCTTGCATACACGTCTGCAGTTCTGATTTTTCCCCTCAAGTCTTTTAAGTAACAAAAAAATCAAACAAAAACCCACCCTAGTAATGTTGGGTGGAGGCTTTGGTTTTATATTGTGCACTTGTATGTGAGAACAATAAATGTAGAAATGTTAAGCACTGTCAAGATAAACCAAAAAATCATGTGCAGATAATCTTGACAAAGTGATCTAGGCTTTAATATTCATAAAACTGACATCTACCTTGGAAGTTCCAACAAAATACAATCCCCAAAGTACTGCATTTCCCCATAAGAATAAAAAAAAAAAAATCAAACAAACCCCCAAACAAAAAACCCCAAAACCCCCACAAACAACCCAATGAAACTCACTCAACAGAGACAGCAAATTGGAAGATATCAGTTGTGAATCCGTAACATTTTCTCTGTACAGAAATGTCATTTCTTTAAGACCCACTTATGTGCATGACATACAGAATCAGAATCAAAGAACGGTTGCACTGAGTTAGGCCAAGTTGTTCAACTGGCTCTGTATCTTGTCTCCAAGAGCCATAAATAGATACCTAAAGATGCAAGATACTATCCATGCCTCCAGCGATTTTCAGTTCAGGAATTTCTGGAGACAGATGTAGTTCCTGTGTATTTAGTAATTCTCAATGAGTATCTTATCCACAAACATATCTAGTCTCATGTTGAACTGTTGAAAAGAAATGGCAGCTCTGAAGAAGAATTTTTTCCTTGCTTTTGATCTAGTCTCAACAAGTCACAGAAAAAAAATCACAGCATTCATACGTACACGGAAAAAAACTCTTTTGAAGGCTTCTAGTGCTTCCTTCAGATTGCAAAGCTAGTCTAATAAGTCTGTCCTATCAGTGAAGTCATACGAATAAGTTTCAGTAACGGTTTTAAAACTTCAGTAACATTTGTCCTCAAATGTACACAGCAAACACACAGAATTCTTGACAGCAGTGTGGTTTCAGATGACCCATATAACTTATTTGTGACATTGTTACTGCAGAGTAATGGAGATTCATAAACTTGGGCTAATAAAACTTTTATAGTGCAGCATATCAGCATGTAATATTTCTCAGTATAATGAAAGAGAAATAGATCTAGTTGAACACTGGACACTTTAGCCCAGAGTTCACTCAGAACTGAGAATGGCCTGCCAACATTTTAGGGCATATAGCTTCCAGATCAAACTGAAATTGCTGCTTCATCAGCTAGAAAGAGATTAACTCTCTAGGGTATGCAGTTACAAAAAATGCATAATTAACAGAATGTTAATAGACAAAACTATCAGGTAAATTCCATGCCCACTCAAGTCACTGACAGTCTTGAAAATCATTGAATGGTAAAGACATAGAAATGCTTGTTTCAGAAAGCATAATTGACATATATTTCTGGAGGTTTTCCTCACATTTCTCAGTAAAATAATACTGTCAAATAGGTACAAAACATTAAAACATTTAAAATTTGTGCATCATTTGAAAAGCCTTTTAAGCGCTGTGCCCCTAGTCTTTGTGATTTCTTCAGGATCTGACATATCATTGCAACACTCATTTTTTGTGGATCTTAGAATACTTACCTGCGCTTAATGAAGGCAAATTGTCTTTACCACTTATGCCTTCAGTGGCTGTACATTCATGAACCAATGCACACTACAAAAGAAATGCAACAACAAATGTAACACATTCAGGTGTTACAAGGAAATTCATAGCGGTTTATAAAAGGCAGACTGAAAAACATCACTAATAATGTAACCTCCCAACCTTTAATTATAATTTACATTTTCCTCTTTATATTCCCGTTCTATAATACTGTAACACAATCAGAGCTATAGCAGAGAAAATGGCAAAATATGATCAGCTGTTTCATAATAAAACAGAAAGTTTTCCTACAGCAGAAGCTAAAATGATTTTTGACAAGTTCTGTGCTTTCAGACAACTTTCTGGTGACAAGGCAGTTTTCACGTGCAGTGTCAGAAAGCACTCCATTTTTAAACAAAGGAAAAGTAGAAACCACAGAAAGTCTGTAAAATGTACTCATAATGTTGATTGAAGTAATTTGTTATATAAGTGAATTGGAAGATTTGTTTTATCAGGGCATAATAGTATTAAAAGTTCATGCAAAATCAACAGTGTAAACCTATATTAAATGTACATTTTTAATGCTTCTCCTACTCCCAGTCAGAAAAAAAACCCCAACAGGTAACCCTCTAAAGGTGATAGGGAGCTCCTAGGCCTTCCCCGGTTCCTAGATATTCTGTTGCAGAGCTTAAATCAAAAAGCAAGACATGATGTACTGTCCCAGCAGTTGCTATCTCAGACTGAATTTAACTGTTACCTTACACCTCCATGAGGAATTCCCTGTACACAGTCAAGCTAATGAACTGTCAAACCTGATTCAGAACTTATTTCTTTGAAATAATTCAATAACTTTACAGTCTCACAATTGCATCCTCACTGTGAACATAGAAACCAAGACTTCACAGTGCAACTAATAGATAAAAACTAAGGAATCTTTTAAAGACCACAGAAAACGGAGTTGTCATGAGGCTTGTCATTCTTGACAAGTATTAGAGCCCCCTAGAATCACAGAATCAACTAGGTTGGAAAAGACCTGTAAGATCATTAAGTCCAATCATCACCCCAGGTCTGCCAAGACCACCACTAAACCATATCACTGCGAGCCTCATCTACACAGTTTTTGAACACTTCCAGGGATGGTGATTCCACCACTACCCTGGGCAGCCTGTTCAAATACCTGACTACCCTCTCTGTAAAGAAATTTTTCCTAATATCCAATGTAAGCCTTCCCTGGTGCAGCTTGAGTATATTACCTTTTGTCCTATTACTTGTCGCCTGGGAGAAGACACCAACCCCCACCTCACTACAACCTCCTTTCAGGTTGTTTTAAAGAGTGATAAGGTCCTCTCTGAACCTTCTCTTCTCCAGACTAAACAACTCCAGTTCCCCCACCCATTTCTCATAAAACTTATCCTCCAGACCCTTCACCAGCTTTGTTGCCCTTCTCTGGACCCACTTCAGCACCTCGGTGTCTTTCTTGCAGTGAGAGGCCCAGAACTGAACACAGGATTCCAGAGGCAGTCTCACCAATGCCAAGTACAGTGTGAAGATCACTCCCCTGGCCCTGCTGGCTATGCTATTTCTGGCTTCCCCAGGCTAGACAGAGCTCATTCATTATATTCCAAATAATTGTGGGAAACTTCGTTCCACATTTTGAAATGAAACAAAAGCAAAATGAAAGAGAAAGCTGAAAAAACAGTTTATTTTGTGTATCTTGTGGAAGTTTTGCAGTACAAAACCACAAAGATTTCACAGTGTCTGTTGGCTTCTTTGAACTGGTCCCACTGGTCCATTGCTTTAAAAGGGCACTGAAGTTTTTTGAGAAGAACGGTGAAAAAGGGAGTGTAAAATCTATCCTCAGAATTTGGTCCAAAAGCAGACTGCTTTGGCTGAGCAGGAAAGGTATTCACAACAATTCCCCCAAAACTACACTCTTATATGTTACTTCCAGACAAAAAAATGCAGTCCTTAAATTTACATTCCCTGCAGCATTATCTAATGTCATTTCTTTCCTTTTCCCCACTAACAACAGAACACACCACAGTGTATAGCAATACACCATAGTATTAGGGCTGCAAAAATTCTGTTAGTAAGAATGAGGCTGCAGAGGCAGAGATAAGGAGGAAGAGGCAACCCTGTACAGGTACGTCAGTTACCATCAGATAGGGACCCAGTTAGAGAGACCTTTTTATTAACTGCAAATCATTCAAACTTGGATTCCCTTGTTCTGAGCAGTCATTTCTGAATCTCCTCCAATCCTAAACCTCTTGTCATCACAGAGACAGCCCATCCTTTCCATGCTCCTTCCTTTGCTTTTTTATTACTCTCAAATCCACTCACCCCATATCAACTCCAGCTCCAGTCTCCACCACTTTTGCCTGGAACAACCTGCCTGGTTAAGAGCATTTTTGCTCTTTGCAAGCCCTTCTGTGTTTCCTTTTGTCCCACATCATAAGAATCCAACGTAAAATCCCTACATACAACCCTCTGATCAACACTGCTCTATGCTACCACTTTAAGGCATCATTACTATGCTATCCCTCCCACTGATTTTCCCCACCGCTGCGTGCTCCCACAAAATGCAGCTGAACCCTCCCCTTTGCAAGGGGATTCACCTCTTCTTTGGCTTGCTTGTCTGTCATTCTTTCGAGGTTTTCAATATTGTGGGCACAGGTTGCACATAAAAATCCATGGACTTCAAGGGCAGAAAATGGAGGAACTGTCCAAGGGAAAAATAAGATTTATGGTGTCTCTATGGACATTTTTTGATCAGGAGTGATCAAATACATTCAGTTGAGATTAAAATTAGCTCTTTTTTTCCTAAAGAAGGGGAGAGACTAGGAAACTAAGGATAGAATATTACTCTGTAGGTTTTCATTAAAAGCTATTTTTAGTTTAGGGATATTAAGTGTACATAGTACTTTATTCTGAAAATTTTTTATTAAGTCCATAACCTAATTTGGAATTAGTAATTTAGGTATTTGGCAAAGCTGATCATTCTAATTAAGTTTGTGCAATTAACTGAGTTGCTACCTTTTGATCCTGGGCATCTGTTGTGATGTGGTCTGTTTCACCATCCTCTAGCTCTCCCATCTTCACAAGATTGACTTCAATGGTACCGACTGTCTTCCCACCATCAGAAGTCCTAGGGAAAAAAAAACACACATTGGGTCATCTGCAGCACCAAATGCATTCAGTAAAAACATTGTTGATAACCATTTACTTCCCTCTCCATTCTGTCACGTACGTCCCTGCCTGTGGCAAGGGGGTTGGAACTAGATGATCTTAAGGTCCTTTTCAACCCTAACCATTCCTTGAGTCTATGATTTTAATCATAAACCAAATGCTAGCAGTAAGGCATACTGTATTTTCTCCAAAATCTTTAAAATAGCAATCAAAGTTCTCACCACAAAACTGAGAATGCGCAAGTGCTATAAATGGTGAAAGAATCCATGAATATGCCAAGCTTTTATTCTAAACATTATTCTGTGTGTGGACCATGAGAGAAAGGACTGTAACACTGCACCAATATCTTGCTTATGAGCTGCAATCTCATTGCACAGCACACTGCTTTGTTTCCTAACATAATCTGTGAGGAAAGGACATGCTCAGTATATTAATAAACCTCCTGCTAAACCAAAATAATGAAACTAATCTGAATATCACTTTTCCTTTTGAGGTCCTTCTGTAGGGTAATTATTTAGAATCAGTCCTGTTTCTTCAGCTATATGGGAGAAGATAATATAGTTCCAGATGAACTCCTTTATTATCATCTCTGCAAATAGTTTACTTCCAATTAAGTGAAAATAAATAGCAATTCAGATTTACATCTCCCAAGAGTACTGCTCATTGCCTTTTAGGAGAAACCAAGGTTTAAACTCCAAAGAGATACTGAATGCTCTTCAGCTTTCACTAGTAGCAAAACACCAAGGTTAATGGTGCAGTCTATCTCCCCTGGCTTATTCTGAATGGCTGGATTTTTTGAAAGAAAGGAAGAAGGGTAACAGATCATTTAATAATAATGAAGAAGATAGAACAACAGCCACCAAGTAATAATTGGCAAAAGGAAATGATGAGATTAAGTTCAGCAGAATTGCAAAATCACAGAGAGGAATGAAAAGAATGAAAACAAATGGGGTTGGGGTAATACTGTGTATAATCTCAGAAGCAAAGATGAGAAGTGATGGAGCAGGACAAGGGAATACATAGAAAAGTGACAAGAGGGCTGGCAATAAAAATCAAAAAATTACTTTTGGAAACAGTAATATTAGAAAAAAGTGTTTTCATTAAAAAATGCCATACTCCTAAGGCAATCTTTGCTGCAGGAAAACATCAAAACCCCCTCAACACAGACACCCTTTGAGAAGTTCAAAAAACAGTCCTCACATTGTATTAGTATAGGAAGGGAAAAAAACAAAAACCAAACCAACCAGCCGCCTTCTCATTTCACCAACCAGGAGAAAGACTGCAATCCAAGGGCTGTCTTGCTGCATGAAACAATACGATGTGGAGGCACCACGGCTGTACAGCTCCCCGAGATAATTCTCACTTCCTTGGAAGAGCTGAGACCCCCTGAGCAGCACTGCGCTGACATACATTGTTTCCTGCTCTCAGGCCTTGGACTTTGCCCTCCACAGGCTTTCCCAGAGTGCCTGCTCATGCCCTTGGTGGGAGCACCCTGCCTCTGCGTTTTCCTCACACAATTTGACATCATCTGTATTTCCGCATGCAGCATAAGGCCTTAGCTAAGTCAGAGCATGCCAGCTCTTCACACTGACTCAAGTTAAGCACATACATTAGTCTTTTCAGGCATGGATACTTATTTATCATGCTAAATCAAAACTTTCATTTTTTACAGTGAAGTCTCAAGATACAGCTACCCTCAAGCTTCAAATTTAAATAATTATTTTGGTTGCAAACCATTATGCTTTAATATGTGACTCATTAAAATCCATTCATCTTGCAACTACACAAATTAAGTTTGTTCTTATATAAAACCTTGCAAAATAGACATAATTCTTCATATTTTACATGTGCCACTACTTCATTTCCTCTAAGCCAAATTCATTACTGACAATAAAATGGAAGAACAATAAAAAATGAACCAATTCCAGATAGCCTCACAACCAAAGAAGCCTATGTTAATTAACAAAGCACACAAAATAAGAAGGGCTCAATGTCCAAAGAGTGTTTATGAGCAAAAATGTACAATAATTCTGAAATGCATGAGAAGAACTTAACCGCCTTCTGAATGAAGAACATTCCCCTGAGCTGCGACAGCTTAGTGGCTTGATTTCATTTGTTTTCTCCTTCCTGTGTCAAACCAGCATGCAAACTAGGCTAACTCAACAAATGGACTACAGCATTTCCAAGGAGAAAGGGAATACAACAGATGTTAGCAAATCGCCTATACCTTAAAAAATCAGAGTAAAATGTGTGGCTGTGAGACTGAAAATTTTTCAACAGCTTAATGTGTCCCAACTAAAGCGTACAAGTGAATGACCTCATTACCAGGCTGACATAAATATGCAATAGCACTTTGCTGTTATTCTAGTCTGAAAGGAAAATGTTGCATTTGTTTGGCTTTCAGAAATAAAATCTTGCCCATCCTTTTTTAGGAAACACATTTTTCTAAGGCTAATGAGACCTGCAAGTCTGAGACTGACCTACATAAAACAGATTTGATTTAAAACTACATCAGAGGAAGTTAAGAGTGTAAAGAGACGTTGAACAAAATGGAGCTTAATTTGCAAATGAACTGCCATAGGCCAAAAAGGCATGTTGCTCAAGTAAAACAAAATCTAAAAAAAAAAAAAAAAAAGCCAACTGTGTTTTCACAGTCCTTGTCTCCTTCCTTTAGAACACTAAATATTCCCCCCTCATTGCTGTTATTAGAGGTTTGGCCTCAGTACATAAGTGAGCACTGTACTGCTTGCCTGCACAACTAGCAGTATAGATTTGGAAGCTTACTCTATACATGTTTGATTTCTTCTCAAAATCACTCCTGTTCTGGTCTAATATATATCTAATATTACAATTTGAAACATGCAGTATCTGCAAGAGAAGGTCATGCAACAGAATAAAACTAAACAGTGGGACACTGCATTGCAGTTATACTACTTCCTCTTTCCACATGGAAATATGAAAACACAATTAAAACAAAACAAAACCAAGAAAAACAACAAAAAACCCCAACCACCCTATGCTACGGACATGCAAATCAACAAAGAGCTCTATAAGGAGAAACTGTCATTAGCTGTGTCAGACACTGTGAATGTAAAATACTACTGATGCATGAGTCTGCAAACAAAAGACACATTTAAAACTTTCAAACAACATCAGGAGATTAAAATTTAGCTTGAAAGAAAATGAAAAGTGAAAAACAGAAGTGATGTACTGGGAAAAATAGATAAAGTCTAGTGATCATACTTAGATAAAAATCTTTATTACTTTACTTTGCACTAACGGAAACAGTATTGCACACATACATACGCATATATGTATACACTTCACGCCATTTGCCTGAACAGACAGGAAAAGACAATCTCACACACACTGATGTTCAGCAGAGCATAAGGAGAATAATTAATTAGTTTTAGACTACTTCATAATGCATTAGAATAGAATCAGCTTATTTACTGCTGTTCAATAAAGGCAAAAAGTGCACTCCGTACTCTTGCAGCACAGTGAAGACTGTCTGTGCATCAAATGGCTCATGGTCTTGTAACAAGAGATATGGTAGACCCAAAAGACAAAGGATTATACCTTCATAAAACTGCAGAGGGACAGTGGGGATGAGGAATACAGCAATAAGAATAAAAAAAAAAGCACATGTCAATGTGAGAAGGTCCATATATGGCTCAAACTCTCGTTTATGGAGTTGGAAAATCACTGATTATTTTTAGAAGCCTGGGAGAATGAGCACCAATGGCCTGCAGATCATCTGCATTTGGAATGTGACCAATGAAAAGGAGATCAAGTGTTAGAAGCATGATTTTTAAACCAGATTTTAGAACCCAGTGTCAAAGGATGCAGGCTTTGGCAGCAAAGCTAGCAATGTTTCAGTCTATCCCTAATCATGCAGCATAACATGACAGCACACTGCAGTGCTCCCTGCACCTACCACAGCCATAAGCCTGTGACAGTTCACACTCACTAAGCTGAAGTCACTAAGGACCCATCTTCTGCTGAACCTTGTGGACGGGATTCCAAGAGAAGCAGTTTGTTTTGAACTTAAAAAAAAACAAAACCAAAACCCAAAAAACCCCACAAGCTTCTATCAGTATTAAAAGCAACACTGCTGTTTTATGTTCTATTCACTGAGCCAAACCACAGACTTCAGAAGCCATTATGAAATCTGCTCAGGCTTAAAACTACAACTACTTACTAATGCTTCCAATATGAACTTGTAGTTTATTATACACATGAACTTCCCTACCACACTATGTCCTCAAGAATCACCAGGTCAGTATCAGCTCCCTCAAAGGCAAAGGCTAGTCAGCATCATCATGAGCAACAGGAATACATGCTCACCTGAATACTTCTAGCAACAAAAGGTTGACCCAAGCATCCAGAAAGAAAGAGGGCAACAAGCTAATGGTAGAAAAGCAAATGAGCTGGAAGGACTGAGAACAGCAGCCATTTGCCACCAATGCTGTGCACATCAAGTCTCATTGTTGCACAGTGAATATGCAAATTTAGGCCTGCTAATTGGTTCCCATGGCCATACTTTTCTTCCAAAAAATAAAACAAAAAACAAGAGCAAAACAAAAACTCAAGAATACAAGGAAAGAGAAGCAGACAGTGTATTTGCACAGCAATGTCAATTATATGTGACAAAGTGAGTGACTGCCTCCTGAAACGCAAACTGCATGACTTGCCACCTAGCAGGCAGTTCCTTTCTTCAAAGCATAATACACAATAAATACCATTAGTATTGACTAACATCGCATTCTAAGGTAAATAAAGTTTTTCCCTGTTCAATTCCTTCTCAGTTTTCATGATTCAATGTACTGTTGATTAAGCTTCATGTCAAAACAAGTTTCACCTCAACTGAATGGACGATTTGCCTGGCTTATAATGCCAAGCCATTGTTCACCTGCTTCCTGTGGTGGATGACATGACATGAAGCAGCCAAGAAACAATTTCAGGATGGAGATCAAGTAAAAATAGTTGTAGGCAGACTTGGACTGAATTTTAATGGGGAAAAGCAGCTAAATACATAGTATTTTATAGTCACCATTTGCTAATGAAGTTACATGTACATAAACAACTGCAAGAATTAGTGTGCTACTTTCAAAGTGTCATTAGTTAGTTAAACATTATGAATGTAACTCCTACTAAAGTGCAGTTACGTGTCTTCCAGCCTACTGAACTACAAGATGCTTGCAGGACAGTGCTAGGAGGGAAGAAAGTTGGAGGGACTTTCTTTAATGGAGTCCTGGAGTTCTTTTTTTTGAACTTTCCAAAAATAACTATGGTTATTTTTTATCTCCTTTATTTAAAGGAAGGAGATTCAGTCCTGCCCAAGATAAATGAAAATAAGGCAGCTAAAAAAATCAGACTGATAGACAAAAAGATATGGTCCAAGAGGTCAAGTACAGTCACATGTTTAAAGAAAGTCTGTACACTACATGACTGACAGACATTCACAGGCATGTTCTCTCAGGTGATCTGTATAATTCATGCACTGCATCCTAGCTCTTGTTTTTGTATGGTTAGTTCCAACACTACAGAGTTCTTGTTTACAGGGGCCAAAGGATGCAACTGGCATCGATATTACCCTAGTTTCATCTTGAAGTACCCTACTTACAATTTTGTACTGTCTACTAAGAGGAGCATCTCAGACAGATGGACCTTATTTTTACAGAGAGAGCAAAAGAGCACTTTTATCTTTTTCTTTTGCTGCTTCTTACATATAACTTACTGGAAATCATACCAAAATCACCCAGTTAAAGATGATCTCCTTGGAAACAGGCAAACTACCACCACAGGGGAAGCAGCTAATGGAAATACTAATTGCTAGCCCTTTACAGAAAGCCTCAACCAAGCAAAAAAACCACATTGCGTGGTTCTTAAAAGAAAGGCATGGCAAAAAGATCCTCTAAACTGAACATAAAAAAAAATATTAAAATTTATTTAAAAAATTATTATTTATTACTAAAATAGCAATCATTACCTAACTCATTTACAAAGAAAAAAAGGATGCGTGCTTTTTTTTTGTTTTTAATTGAATACACTGCAACATATAGTCACTATTAAGAAATATTCTGTCGCTGACTGTGGCTTTGGCTTTGTTTTATTCAACAGCCCATTTTTTCCTGTTCATCATCACAGCCCTGGGAGAAAGCTGGAAGCAAGTGGCATTGCATTACCATTACAAAACAAAACTTTTTGTTCTATAGAAGGCATATCTGGTTTTATAAATTTCATACTGAAAAGCACAATTCCAAGTCTCTACTAACTAAATTTCCTCTGTCAACATCAGTTGCAAACATCATCAGCATCAAAGCAATTTTACAAATTGACCCGTTCTGGTTCTGATATTTAGACAGACATAGGTGCATACATCTACAATCTCAGACATTAGTTTAGAGCACCTTCATAGAGAAGAAAGGGCAACCACAATAAATTCTTTTGTAGTGGTTTTGTAACTTGATTCCTTAATCACTATGAATGTACACTGGAGAGGAAAAGTAAGGAATTGTAGATGTATGCCTGCCCTCCACAAAATAACTGAGACAAATACAAGAATATTTCTTTAAAAACACTTTTATATTGTTGTGTACCTCACAAAAGCCAATGGCAAGACATAATAAATGGGGAAAAAAAACTCCACAACACCCTGGAAAAAGTAACCAATGCTATAATTGCACCAATATTTACAGAGCTATTTCTGGATACTTAAATCTTTACTTCAGATCTAGCAAAGGAGTATCTCAGTCCCAGGCAGTCTCTGGTAAACTTCCATCCAAAGTATATCAACAAGAATTAAATAGAACTGCATGCTCTGATAAGGCTCCCTTATCCTCCTGAGGGGAGCTAACATAATAGGGCAATTAAAGGAAAGCAAGTTCCAACGCAAATCATTCCAGGATTCTATGACAATATTTGTCTTTTAATGTTAGCTGCATAAAGAGGACACACAAGACTAAAAATAATAAATAAAAGCAAATCTGAAAAGGTTTAGAGTTTCAGTTAAAATTAACCTGGCAATCTGTCACCTGTGGATTATTTGTTATCCATCTGAACTTTTCATTTACAAATTAGATGGGCCAGATACAAAAATACTCTGAAACTTTTCTGACACTTTACATTCTGTCAATTATTATGGCACCTGTCAGAGACATTCTTTCAGATCAAGTTTTCAATATGTCAATCGGAGAGGCAAAGTTTGTCCCAAAGAACACTTGGTATTTGTTTATCTAGCCATACGATTCCATAGGGAGTAGTAAGTTCACATTTGATCTGACTGGTTTCTTCTGTAAGAAGAAGTTACCTGCTGGTTAGGCATGACATTACCTGAATTTGGGAAAAATTAAAATCAAGACATTTTGTTAACTTTGCCCTTTAAACTACACATGTATGCAACTACTATTGTTACAATAGGAAAGCAGGTATGGTAATAAACCCAAAATACTTCAGGAAGTTTCTGTTTAAAAAACATACAGTGTCCTCAACATAGTGACAATACCACAACATCACTGAAATGGTTTGCAATTTGGGCCCCCATCCAAATCAAACCTGGCTTCATGTGAAGGGATAAAGAATGTAACACAACTTTTCCACAGCACTTACGTACAGTATCCTAGGCAGAACATATACCAGTATCTCAGTTTTCCTAGTCGTAGCTTCTTTCCTCCCAAAAATGTGGCTATGTAGAAGTATCATGAGTATAGGTACTTGCTCTGTGATGCGTACCAGTACCTACCTGGTAATAGCAAATAAGTCTCCACTGTTCCTGTAAAAATCAACTCAACAAAATCCCAGCACCATATAAAGTCCAAAGAATTAATTCAGAAAATCAGCACCTAAAATGTGTCCCCTAACCTTCAAAAATATTCATATCTTTATACACCTTAGGCCATGCAAGTCAGTATCAGGGGTGAAAACTGAATATTTTTTCCTGAGTGCACAACTTTCAGAACTATCTGTTCAGCCCAGTTTTGAATATGGGCTCTGACTCTCCTGCAGCATTATATGCTGTGCCACTCATTACAGTTGTATTTTACCTCCATACTGCCATCTGAGTTTGGCTGCATGTAACAATGGGTTAGGAGATTACAACCAGAACTATCTGTTCAGCCCAGCCCTAGTTTTTAATTATGGGCCCTGACTCTCCTGCAGCATTGTACACTGTGCCACTCATTAGAATTGTACATCACCCCCATACTGCCATTTGAGTTTGGCTGCATATAACAATAGTTTAGAAAATGAGAACCAATTTCACATAGGAGAATCCTTGAGTCATTGGGTCCACCATCTTTAAATATGCTTAGTAACCAAACCAGAAAACTGTACAGTGTTAAATCTTTAAACCACACACATCAAATGAAATTTAGAACTTTCTGCTCCTTTCTAAAGGAAACTTTGAAAGAACATCCCCTACTTCAAATTCCCTGCTATTCTTCCACAGACTATTGTACTGAAAAATTGCTAACTTTTTCTAATCTGACACAAAGCAATCCCCATCTTAAAGAACTGATATTTCATTTTGACTTTGTGCATAGTAGAAATAGAAGCATTTCAAGTTGACATCTAATATACCTGAAGTAATACAGAGTTTCATAGTCAAGCAGCAATTATAGAATCATTTAGGTTGGAAAAGACTATTGAACTCATAGAGTCCAACCATACACCTAACACTGCTAAATCCACTGCTAAACCATGTCCCTAACTGCCACATCTAGATGCCTTTTAAATATGTCCTGAAATTATGACTCCACCACTTCCCTGGGCAGCCTGTTCCAATACTTAACACCATCTTGGTAAAGAATTTTTTCCTAATAGCCAACTTAAACCTCCCCTGGCATAACTTGAGGCTATCTCATCCTATCACTTGTTACTTGGAAAAAGAGACCAACTCTCACCTCAGTACAAACTCCTTTCAGGTAGCTGCAGAGAGTGATAAGCTCTCTCCTCAGCTTCCTTTTCTCTAGGCTTAACAATCTCAGTTCCCTCAGCTGCTCCTCACAGAACTTGCCCTCTAGACCCTTCACTAGATTCATTGCTGTTCTCTGGATGTGAAATCCCATAGGTTATTAATTCAACATAGCTTATAACACTTACCTGAGGGTAAGGGTCAACTGTTGCTCCTTTGACTTTACCAAGTCTGCCACTCTAAAAGTTGTACAGCCCAGGAAGCTTCGCTAGAAAACAAAGCAGAAAGAACAGGTAACATTTCCGTTAATTTTTTAAGTTTTAATTGCTACTTTTTCTCTTTTTTTGGTGTCACACTTCAAAATCTTTCTTTGCTACCTAGAAAATATTGTATTCCAATATAGTCAATCCGACACACTATCCAGTAGAAATTCTTTTATGTACCTGTAGCATGATTATCAGTAAACTGTTAAACTTTGATTTTATAGTCAGGAACCTCTCCCTCTTTTAAGTACAGTCTGACAACCTGACAAAACAACAGGTTGCAAAATGTACAGCCATAAGAGAACTTCGGTTCAGTACAAGCACACTTGCATTTTGCATCATCTTCTTTCTATAATTGTACTTTTTAGATTACAAGAAATTCTAAGTTTTCAGTATTTTATCAAAGTTGGGTTTGATATAGTTTTCCCTCAAACCTTAGGCACTACTATTTACAAATTGCAAAAATCTCATTTGGACAACTCTGCTCCAGAAACAATGGGAAAGAAAATAACAATCTACAGACATCTTCTATCCATTTATCTTTCAAATATACGACTCAACATCACTTGCTCTGAATAAATTATATAAATTATAATGAGATCTTAAGACTGTGCTGAATTTTTGCAAGAAAATAATAAGTACAGTTTCTTTTCATTGCATTACACTAATTTTACTTTACTCTTGGAATACAGAATAAAATTCCATGCTAAATTATACATGCTCTTGGATATACAAATTAAAGAAAATCAAGTTGCTCTGAGTTGACATACGCTGCATGTACATAGTAACTTTCCCCTTTAGGGAAATAGAGAATTTGTTGCTACAGAGAAGTGTAAAACTTCCTCTGGTAAAAAAAACCCTGCAGCCTGATTTCTTTCAGGAACACCAGCTGGATATTGAGTGTTAGACTAACAATAAAGCCCTTCCTTAAGATAGGTTTTCTTGCATGTAAAACATGCAGTTCAAATCAAAATTCTCAATTTAGGTAAGCACTGACACTGGTCTCCAAGTGGGCAACTAAGTCATCACTTAAGGCCCATTCCTATCCATGACACAGGCTTAGATTTCCTGTGCTTTGGTTGGCAGTTAAGTAGCCAAAGAAAAAAGATACAAGCTGAGATTTTAGGGAAGGCTGGGTAAACAGCAGATTTGGGAAGAGCTGAACAGGAAGTAAGGAAGAAAAAATAATGCAGCCAGACAGGCAAAGTTGATGGCTAGCTTTCCCTCCCAAAATGAAACATGTACTTTTACAAGAAGTATGTCCAGGCATGACACACCTAGAGTGAATACACAGATAGCTCTGTCGTCTTTTAGATCAGTCAATGACAGTGTTTCTTCATTAAAACTCTATGGTGGCATGGTAAGCACAAATTAGTTATCTCTTTACAAGAGTAATAAGATACATATCCTTAGTATAATAAGAACAAGTTCTGCAGCACAACATCGATATAGTAGCCTCTAGTCTGGTATTTTATGGCATGTAAGTGCTTATATTTTCAACCTTACTGCTTGAAAAGAGGGAGGAGAATATTTGGAATGAAACTGATAGAAGTTGGGTTACTTAGGTGTTCTTTCTGCAGCACAACAGAACTATAAACCTATTTAAGAACCCCAAGTCAGAGTTCACATATGACCAGGGCTAAGAAACAATTATATTGCTCTCTTACACAACCTAGGAGCTTTGGTCGTTGTACTCAGTAACCAGCTCTCAGCATCATTATCTAGTTCTCCAGAGTCATGAAATTAAAGGTGAATAATTTTATGGGCTTAAAAAAATTCTACTCACTTGTCTGATTTTTATTTTTATGCTTATTTAGAATTAGATTTTCTTTGCCTGACAATGCAATTAGGAGTTATTTGCAAAATTAAACTGTGTATGAGCCCATGAAGAGAGTTATGCTAATGTTCAAGGGGTCTAATTTCAAACAATGCTGGAGAATACTTTTTCACACTGATTTAGATACCAGTATTCTACCCTGGGGCCCGAACTGGCAACCTACAAACTAATCTAACTTTGCACATGTGACTTGGAGAGGTTTTAAAGGCAGGCTTTAAACAGAACTGCTGCTGTAATGTTAATTATAGAGTAATGTTCTTCTGTAATTTTGCTAGTGGAGTACTTATGATTATAAATGTTAAGATACGTGCCCTGTGTAGTTTGATGAATAATGTCAGCTAGCCAAAGAGAAAAGTCTCCATAATAGCTATATGAAAAGTTGAAACACATCGATTACTTCACTCACATTGAACTTGCTGCCAAGCTATAGGTTTTTGAAACACGAGCTGAAGTCTTGAAATTGTGCCAAGGAGGCCCTGGTAATGCAGGAAAACCACCTTAGGCTAAAAGTTTCAAAATCCAGTTGGTTTAGCTGTTTGCAGATGTAAGTCTGATACCTGCACCAGACGTTTGGTCTTCTATTCAGCTCTTGCAGGACCAACATTTCCCAGCCCCATGAGGTATCTGTATTATGTGGGAGGTTCCTCAGACCCAGAAATGACATCCCAATACCTTTGCCAAAATTTTCACAGAACTACACAGCAAAATAAGTCCTCCATATGTCACTAGTGTAATTTAAGATGGACTCAAAGGCAACTGCTACAGCAGAACTTATTATACTTGCACATGAAAACCAGAGTCAACAGGTCAGGCTCACTCAGGCAACATGATTCTTGGACCCTTGATCCCATCCAGATTGCTTGTATGGCAGCAGCAGGAAGTCTAGATAGTTGTACTTGCCTCAAGATAATTTCAGTTGAAAAGGATTTTTAAGAACAATGTGAATGGGATTTCATCAGACACTGAGACCATTACAGGTGCCTTGATTTTTTTATTCATTTAACCCAACTTCTGCTAGCAAAAAGGCTGTCAGCTCCTGTTTAGCAGTTAGGCAGAACACCATTTCTCTTCATTGGGTGTCTGTGCCTGCTGATGAGCTAAAAACTAAAATCAATTACTAAAAAAAAAATAAAAATTAAAATTGCTTACGCCAATATCTGCTCTCGGCTCCTTGTGATCAGGTAGGACACTAGTACGGACCTGAGAAAGGAAGAAGAAAAAACAATGCTTTTTCCCCTCATACTTTCCACATTATAGAGATAAATTTAAAGGAAGGAATATATGTATATATAATTTAATAAAAAGTAATTTATAATTTAAAACCACAATATCTTCTGGTTCCTATGAGGAAAGTCTCTTCCCACTAAACATTTATCAGTCTGAACTTTCCTGATTCTCTAAAGGAGAAAGACTGTGCTCAGTTGTTCCTTTCATAAAATCAGACTCTTTGCCTCTAACCTGAATGCCAGAATTTTTCATCTAGAGTTGTCATCTGGAACTAAAATTTTCAACCACAAATGAAAGAACACAGTATATTAAGAAGTATTCTCTCCAAATAAGCACTTGCCTTTGCAGGCTGATCTGCCAAAGACATCCCGATCCCCAGTCTCACACAATATATGGCCCTGTCTCCTCCTACCAATTTCTGAGCATCTTTGAGGTGACAGATATTTGTAGATATTCATAGAAGGAATGCAGGAACAACAGGGACCTCCAGCTGTCCCTGCATTTGCTGCAGGGTGGAGCTGCTTTTATACACAACTACTTTCATTCCACAAGAAAACGTACGGGCCAAAATATGGTAATATAGGGGGGCACATTTAGTGTCTGCATAATTTTATTATTGAATGTTTGTTAAGAACAGAGAACCAATTAAACAGTAAAACTGAGAAAGAATAAATGTAAGAGAACCTCTGTAAGACCCTCTAACATGGTGTGCCTGAGCCAAAACAGCCCATTGATTTAGCTTCTGGTAAAAGGATGCCAGCTTCAGCAACACACAAGGGAGGCATGTACTGAGCATTCACATCTGTTCGATTACCTAGCCTAAACAATAGATATCCATTTACAGCAGAACCCCCCAAGGAACAATTTTTGGCTTGATTTCAAAGTAAAACTCAAGCTTATTTTGCAAAACTGTGAGAAAACTAACTTTTGTCCCATGCCCTCAAATGCATCTTAGTTCTTTTATTCTAGCTGCAACTTACCATACAAAGAGAAAACCTTCCTTTAAAACAAAGGTAATTTTACCTGCCTGTTTGTTTTCCTAAAAACAGTGTGTTGTTATAAAAGGCTAACAAAAATCTACCACAGAGACACAATAAAGTAGAACCACAGCTTTTCTGAGTTAGCTCTTATGCCTTTATTCTCAACAGTGAGAACAACTATTTTTCCACAAAAGCATAAAGATAGTAAAGAAATGCTACAATTAATGCAATAAGGGCCAGCATATTTTAGAAACCTGTGGGATTCCTCATTTTGATGTAATTTTACATTTAGATTTTTTCCACTAATACAGCATGAGTATCATGCAGGCATTTGGCTTTCTATAGCATACTAGTACAAAATTTTCAATACCAAATTTGTATCTAAAATTTACCTGTGAATACTTCAAGTCACAGATTAAAATAAAATTACTTATATTTCCTTGTTGGTGGTACTTGTTTCACCCTTTCAAGGGTTGGCAAGATACCTTATAGATCTGTTTCTTAAAAGAAGGAAGGGTGTCAATGACAGGCCATAAGATTCTACACCAGTAAAAAGCTGAGCCTCAAACAAACAACATCTGGCCCAACATGGAAGTGAGGTATTTCCATTTTCTAATTACTATGTATATTTATTCAAAAAACACAACAAATAATTTAAGAATGAAACTTTCTCTTCCACACTGATTTATAAGAAGCAGCCGCCCAGCAAGTATTTTCAAACATGTGTGATTGGTTTTGCATGAAACTGAGGTGTGCTTTAAAGCATGAGGAAGACTAAGTATCTTTTATGCTTATAGAAACTAATGGACTCCAAACATAGATTTAGAATCACAGAATTTTCCTTTCTTTTGCTGGATGAAGTCTCAGTTCAGGAGAACTTATTTCTGCTTTTCTGGCCCAGCGGAGAAGTGGAGAAGGATGCCAACACCTGACAAACCTACAGCGCAAGCCTTCCGTATAACAAAAATTTCATCATTCCAAATAGAGTTAAATAAGGAAAAAAAATTTTTGCTGCTTGTTTGCAGTTCCAAACTTAATTTCATTAGTGTCACAATGGAAGGAATAGAAAAAGTATCCATAAACTTCAGGTTTCAGTTCTAAAATACTTTTCAGTGCAGCTGCATGGTTCTTCTGTTTGTTTTCAGTTGGTTTGAACCACTTTATAGCCAGTAATCATACAGCCAAATGTATGTAAGCACCATTTTTGGTGGGACTGGCATTAGGCTGTTTTTTCCTCCTCTCTGAAATATATTTCTTTTGAAAGGAAACTGGATTTTTTTGATCCAAGCATACATGAGTATTTATTCTTTAGAAACACTTTAAAAATATTCATTGAAAAGTCATACGTGTGTATGCAAATATATATGTAGGAGCTATTGTCTAGTCCCTTTCATGTTATCTATTGGCTGAATTCCCAAACATACTTATACTCTCAGAATACTGCAATTATCAAAATCCTATTATGAGATGTCCACATAGACCCATGCCAGAAACATTACAAATACAGTCAGTTTGCAACAAAACACAAAATCTAAGAAAGAACTCAACTCTAACCCCAATGCATAAATTTAAAATAAAAAAAGAAATACAAAGGATTTATAAAAGCAAATATTCTCTCTGTACATTGCCTGATTAAACAAGCTACTGCACTTTTTAAAACATTGTCATAAACCAACTTTTCCCTAATGGACCTAATAGTATTGTAAAACAGCTACAAAATATAAATACAAACAAAAAGGCAGATTTTAATCTCAAGCAGCCATCATTCCGTTAGAATTCGAGTTTTGTCATTATTTGCTCTAGGTTTTCCTGTGCAAAAAAGCAAACCTCCAAAGGGTGAGTTTTAGTTTGGTGTAAGGCTGAACATCCCTGGAATAACACAAAATGCAGCCTTACCTTCACAGACAAGAGATGTATGAAGAGATAAAAAAAGTAAGCAAAAAAACCTGCTTGTAAACTAGGTCAAATGCAAAATGTTTGTGACAAATATTCATTCCAATGATTTAGTTTGTAAAATAATATGACTATCTTGTATGCACCACAGCTTGCAAACCAGTAAGAACTCTAGAGTGGGTACTCATGATATATTTCATTTTCTTTAAATCTCATATAGAACAATATGCACTGAGTAGCTATTCTTACACTTTATAGCGCATTTATCACAGACATATCCAAGTGTCAGATTTCTCTAGGCATAAATGTTAAATTCAGCTTTAATTAACTGTCCTTTAGTATAAGGCAGCTTCATATGATTAAAAAGAACATTTCTTTCAGTCATTCATGGCAGTTTGAGCAGCATCCACACACACTGTCAAAGTTCAGAAGATGGAGTCATTACCATTTGCAAAACTATTGTGCCTGCCCTTAATTAAAGCCTTTGCATTTCAGTTTGTGATCAAAGGCCATGCTCACAGGGCACTTAAGTTTTCAAACAAATAGTGCTAGATCCTTTTCTCAGTTACTCTAGATTTACCTCATCAAATCACTAGCAGTTTCCAGTGACTTCCCAGTACCTATTGCTGCTGGCTGATCAAATGCACTATTCTGTCACTGTTGTTATATGATACCAGCATCTCACTATAACTATGTACACACCATTTCGGACAAAGCATAGGATGAGAGATCGCTGAAAGCAGTCACTGAAAAATGGACTTATACTGTTTCAATATAGCACCTTCCATGAAGGCATTCGCAATACCACCTCATCAGTATACAGCTGGCAGCGGTATAAGAACACATGCAGACAATTTTACTTTTATGTCACCTGAAGGTGATCTGGGACAGTGACCATCTGCGCCTTTCTTTCTCCTAAAGCCTTTTTGCACAGAAAGTGAGCACTGAACTCTGCTAACACAGCCACCGCAACTCCACAGACAGTCATCACAGACAGTCAGTCCCTAGCCTCACCACCGCTGCCTGTCAACCATGCAGCACCAACCACCAGAGTCAGAGAGTAACCACTTGTCTTGTAACTTTTTCATCACTGAAGTTGTAGCTCTATGTATAGGTGCTGGATGAGCTGAAAACGTTGAAACTGTTACTAGGTTCTGCAACAATATTGATCAGCTTTTATAGGATAGACCCCATTCCTCTACATGCAGCAAATTAATTTTTAAAAGAAGATAGTGATGAGACACTGTGCACATTTACCAGCTATTTATTTTCATTATATAGATTAACAATTTGCTAAATAGTTCAATCAGCATAGCATAGCCAGCAAAGTAAAACACTTCAATCAATACTTTGCTGGATACCTGCTTACTGGCTGGAGGACAAAGCCCATACAGTAGTTTTCCAGCATTTAGTGCATAATTATTTCTCAGAGTCCATATAAAACAAAAAAGAAATTTTTTTCACAATAGACATGCATCTGGTATTGCAGGGTTTAAGGTTCCAATGGAAAGTTGCTATGCAGAAACACTAACAAATGTTTAATTAAAGATGAAAACAAGTAAAAGGAATATAAGCTATATAAACTTCACTGCTAGGCTTTTGCAGTAGTATAATACATATGTTTTATTATATAATATCTGCTGCATACCAAGTGACATTTTCAGCTGTTCATTTATCTGAAAGAGTGAAATAGAAGGGCAGGCATATCTGCATATGGTTGGATACTTTTTATAGGCAATGCTGGATCTTGACTCTCTTGCAGTGTGTGGAGTCAGAATAATTCATTTGTGCAGCATTATTTACTACCTCCAGGCACACTTTTCAAGAAATAATGTAGACATAATATGAGCATAATAGAAAATACAAACTTCTCAGTCTCTAAGAATCATCATAAATCGCTTTTCTTTACAAATTCTCTGCAACTGAGTATCTTTATCTTGTCTGTCTAGGTTGCACCTTTGCATGCTTTCTAGAGAAGAGTACTAACACATGGTACAAGATAAGCATTACAAGATCCCCCTGGGCAAAGGCTGAAGTGAACAGAATTTAACAGCTTATGTAGGTGCATAACCAGGTGTTTGAATAAGAAGCAAAAAAACACAAAAGCCTTCAGTATTTGACTACAAACACAATTTTTTTATTTTTACAGCTTGGGCATGCGATCAGAGTTGCCTCCAAAACCTCAGGAACTCTCTGTATTGAGTGCATCACAAAGAACATGCCACTTTGCAACATTCATATGGACGCTGAAAGAGATCAAGGGACAGAAAAATCCATACATTATGAGTGCTTTGGATATGCTCAGAGAGTCAGACCAGATGCAGAAAGGCTTATTAACTTAGCATAGTTGCCAGACACAGCAGAGCAGTACTACCTTGCACCATGCTTCTTACACAGAACGATACTGACGGTATCTGCACAAGGGCCCCCTGCATCTCAGATTCCTGGAGGAGGTTATGGTTTGGGTACAGGGCCTGAGTCAGCCTGGCTGACCACTTACACTGCTGACACTTGGACTGCAAATTACCAAACGCAAATAGGAGCTGACTGTACTGAAGACGTGCTAGGAGGAAAAAAGGCAGCTCCTGCTAACATTCTTCCCCTGCAAAGCGGTAGGATCCCATACACAGCTTCTTTCCCCAGTATGCTCCAAAACTGAAACACACAAAACTGAAAATGACACATCTGAAACACAGTTACAACAACCTCTCTGTATCTAGGTCTATTCTCTTCCACGCTATTCATATGAGAAATAACTAATCCTTGAAGATAAAACCCCAAGTTTAATTTATCTCTTAAAGTCAATGTAAACACAAACAAGCTGTCAAATCTACCCATATAAATATTACATTTTCAGCGTATACAATGAAGGAAGAAGCTGTTTATGGAAGAAGAGAAGGAAGAAGCTCTTTATTTACCTTGTTAATGTAGTACACAGCATGAGCAGCAGATTCAATGCTTATAACCTATCAGAAAGAGCTTTTCTTTTTTCCGCTGAGAAAGATCTGTCAACTGTAAGATTATGTGAGAGATTAAAAATGGCAAAGAAAAATGGTCTTTATAAATTAGACATCATTAACATTTGAGTTCTAGCATCATTAAAAATAGATGCTCTTCTGCTGCTAGTAATTTGCTCTTTATTGAAACTTGGGGTACAGATACTCTGCCAGTATCAGTTGCTGCAGTACACTGCTTTACAGAGAGAAGAAATTGCTGTGTATTGCTGCACCCAGTTAACTCTCAGCTAAGAGTTAATGTAGACCTCTCCTGCAAAGCATTCTTGCTCTGCACCATGAGATCATTGTCACCCCCCCCATGAACTGCTGCTAGCAAAAGATGACCTTTGCATTGTGGTTTCAGTGCACACAGTTTGCATGCAGGAAGAAACACCTACAAGTGACGGGGTTCAAGCACTACAGGGGTCCAAAACACCATCCGTTCTCAGATGAAACTGAGAACAGGACACAGCACACAGCACTCATCATTTGCAATCATTATAACGACCACTGGCAGTAAAATAATGAAATACAGGATTTTTCCTCCATCTCTCAGTTTTTCTGACCAAAGCCCAACCATGTGAAGAAGCCTTCTGTAGTCTTATTATAGATACTGAATATTTTAGACATTTCCTCAGATATCATTTTTATATAATACTAAACCATGTTTGAAATCTGTAGTCATTAAAGACAGCCAGTAGGCTGGTTGCTCTTCCCCTTGCCCCCACCATAATTTCTGGAAATCACTACTTCAAAATCTTTTGCATACTGGGAACAATCCACAAAACATGAGGAGTAAAAATCCCCTCCAAACTGCCTGTGATGCCTGCTCTTCCCTGCAAAATAAAATTCACAGAAGACAGATTCTAGCTTCTGTCAGCAAGCTAATGATGGAGCACTCCTAAGCTTTTTTGGCTATTCATTTATATGGGGCAGCCAATGGGGAGTTGTTACTTGCTCAAATCTGAATACCTCAGGCCAGTTACTACAATTTCCCTATCCAAAGATCACTGAGAGAGACTCCACAATTCAAAAAAAGCAGCTGTTAACTGCAGCCAGAGAACCCCAGATGTTCTGGCAACCTACATCCCAAAGAATACTCTCTCCAGAATGATCAAGAAAATAGGATGTAGAAATATATAGAGAGGCTTTTCTCTCACACTTTTTCTCCCCACCAGCACCCCATTCCCCGACCCCATCTAGCTGTGCATATTGCTTGCACAAAACATGACTGATCTGGCAATTTCTCTGCCTGTCCACATGAGCATCTTGCTCCCCTGAAGCTGCAGACTATAACCCAAGTGTTTAAGCTGGAATTTCAAGGAAAAAAGCCTTCTGAGACTGAAAGTATTCAGCACTGCTCACAGGGCCTGAGGCAGCTGGATAGGGGGAGGAAAAATTTAAAAAACCCATCTCATTTCCATATGAGTATCAGAGAACCTGTGCCAAAACTCCACGCTAGAGAAGCCAAGGAAAGAACTTTTACTCTTAACCACTTATTGCAGGGGAGATTTCAGACACTACAAGCCAAGGGTGGTGAAAAGCACATCCAGTTGTCTGATAAGCAGCCAGTCAACACAGTCTAACTTCAGTATATGACACACAACACAAATTAAGGCAAATATTGCTGGACTGATGAGATGATGAGCTCAATGGCATTACAAAATTACCAGAATGCAATCTTCCACACCAAAACTTGAATAAAAAATTGCTGTATGAGTATGACTACGTTGACAAAATCAACTGAAAATCCCATTTTTTTTCTTTACTGAATAAACAGTCTATTTTTGAGTATGCTAAAATCTGCATTTCATAATTTGTATCTATTGCCATAAAAATCTTAGTAAGTTCTTCAGAACTCTTACTATAAATTAAACATGACACCATTTACAGTGATGAGCCAGTTACTTAAAGGAAGAAAAGTTTATATTTGCATTTAGCATAGGTATTTCCAACAGTCCCAGCTCTTCAACAGATTGCAACATTTACTCAAATGGCAGAAGCTTATTCACATATTAAATACAGAAAAGAATCTTGCTGCCTTAACCAAATCCAGACTTTTCAACACTATACAAAACCTCTATCAGTCTACTGACTCATGGGAGCAGCTGAAAATGAGAAATCAGAATTTAAATTGCTCTGAAGCTGGGGCAGTAATGTCCTCAGTACACACCTTCACCTAAGTTTGCCATACAAGCTGGTATTACCCCTCTGCCTGTACCTGAATATCTATACTATCAGTTCCCACAGAAGCAGCAAATTGTCAGGAGGTTATCCAGGAAGAAAGTTAAAGATTTTATCCTCTCCCTCTTCTGTTGTAAGGTAACTTTTTAACATAAGCTTTTAAATTTTAAAGTGAACACTTTAGAGCAATTCTGCTCAGCCAGCATCAACCTTTTTCATTTCCTACTGGGTGTCTTCTTGGGAATTCCAGCATTGGATTTTTCCTGAAGTTACTGCTACATACAGCTGCAGCAGTAGCACCACCAGAAAGAACTTTTGTCATAGAACCATAGAATGGTTTGGGTTGGAAGGAACCTTGAGGATTATCCAGTTCTATCCCCCCTGCCATGGGCAGGGACACCTTCCACTAGACCAGGCTGCTCCAAGCCCTGTCCAGCCTGGCCTTAAACACTGCCAGGAATAACCCATCCATCCATGTGAAGACTTAAAATTGAGTAATGTCATTTCCCTAAAGTCTGTGCCATGTTTACAGGCAGCACCCATCCACCAGTACTCTAGACATCCATAAGAGTTGTTGAGAGAAGCAGAGACAGCTGCTTCAGCTCTACTGTATAAAAGAATACATGTAGAGTGCATATTTTCTGACTAACCGTACTCCCCTCAAAAACAGTCGTAAAAGTTGGAAAAGTGATCAACAGCCTGCTATTTTAATAAAAATATTAGCAACACAAGGCTCTAAGAACCTCTACATCATTTGCTCCAATATTTTACTGTCACAGACACCACATAATAAAACCCCCTTCAAACATTTTTCAACTACACCTTGAAATTATTTCAGTTTTTTCCCCCACCCTTGTGACTGAAAGACCATTCCAAAAAATGATGGCTATAATAGTTCAGAGTAATTTTCTAATTTGAAGCCCAGCATTATTCATGGAGAGTTTATACTCATTTGCTCTTCTGCCAACATGGTCTTTTAGCTAAGTAATTATTTTCTGTTCCTCATCCTGGTCTCCTGATGTATTCGTAAGAAAGGAATCATACGCTCTCTCATACTTCATTTTGTTAGGATAATTAGCCAAGCTTTTCCAATACACTGTCATACAACAGGCTCTCCATTTCTCAGACTAACTGATCTGTTCCAGTCCTAATTCATCTTTCTTGAATGTGAAGGATCACATTACTGACAGCTTTCTAGAAAAGCCCTAACTTGGGTGTATTGAAAATAATTCCCTGGATTCCTCTAGGAATCATGCTTGCCTCTCCCTGCTGCATTACATCTGCCACTCAGTCTCACTTTGATCAACTCCTTTATCTGTGTTGTCCTTCACATAATTTGTTTCCAATGCATGAAGCCTTAGTTCATCCAAAAAGTTCACATTATTAGAAAATACGTATTTTTCCTTGTCTTGTGTGTATACACTTATATATGTATTTGGAGACTACTGGTTTTTCATCCCATTTCTATTATTCCAGACTGAGTGCCTTGAAGCAGCTCCATGGGTAAAGAATTCTCTCATCTGGCAACCCCTTTTCCTTTAGGAGATGAGAAGCTTTTTTAACACACCAAATTTTTCTTTAAGCGGAAGCTTGAAGGAGACTCGCATATATTTCCGGAAAAGCAAGGAAAGTAAGAGTTATCAATAAGGATTTTTCTTTTGTTCTTATGATAGTTTCTGATAATGTTTAAAAATAGTGGAGGCTAAGGGCTGGTGGCAATATTACCTAACAGATGGTAATTCACTTCTGCTTTGGGGATAAACTGGGTAAAACTGCTCATCAGATATACTACGGTAGAAGGCATAAATATAGGTTAGACAATGAGAGGGAGTATCTATAATTTTGGAGGGCTTGTTACGAGCTCTATTTTCTTTGCCTTCGTAGACAGGATCTATCTATTAACAAAAGGCCAGTTTAGCAAACTTATAGCTGTACTTTCATAAACAATGGCCCTCTCAACCTGCACAACTGCAGTACTGTCATGAGAATGACTATTGTGCCCAAAGTTCCCACATACTTCATCCGCATTGTTAGCAATCCAGGCTTGAGAGGTGCAGGGAATTTTCTCACAGCAACCTCCAAAAGTCCCTGGGAAAATAAACATTCCCAACAATCCAAATATTCCCAACTATCCAAATATAAACATTTCAAAAACTAGCTGCAATGAAAAAGAAATGTTTTTTGCATTTTGTTGTTTGCTTGGGTTTTTTTAATTTGAGAAAGCATTTCAATATGGACTACACCAATTAACCCTGCATAACTGGAATCAAGTTCTTAAGTGTATAAATACTCCAACAAATAACCTACTGCTCAGCCATCTTTAAACAAACAATCTTTGATAGTGTTCTGATCTTCAGACAACCCCTCTCTCTCTTCTGAGATTGGAACTGAAAGGGGGGTTGTATATTTATTTACTAAAGAAATTCACTGCTGGCTTCAGAAGCGATTTCAAAATAGATATCTCATCTCTCTCACAATCTAAATTAGTTTCTGCTTTAAAGGCAAGAAGTAGGTGTCACTGGACACAGTTATCACTGTGGGCCTATTTATTCTGCAGCAACCTAAACATAGTTTTGTACCTACAAGACAAGACAAAAAGCAGACTTCAGGCAGCTCCTTTACTTCTCAATGCAAAGCTGTAATAGAGACAACTTAATGTTAAAAGCATTTCATTGTTTCATGAGTGAAATTAGTCACTTCTGCATAAAATGCACGATTTTGATCTCAAAACCATTTTACAGAAAGACTTGTTTTCCTCATCAGAGTACATGTCACAGTGCTTGACTGCCATGCTCAGATAAATCCTTTTTTTTCCCACACTACATTACCATCTTTTTTCTTTAAAGGATAACAGCAATCTGCAAGACATAATCCTTTTCTGTAAGCACAATCAAGGTCTGGCAGAGTTAGAAGTGAGTAAGCTATGAGCAGCCTACTTTGAGACTGCTAAGTAGGGTCAGGAAAGCTGATAGTCATGGCTGCCCATGGTAAGTAATTAAATTCTGACTTTAATGAACCACAAAGTGTGAATAAAAACACCAGGTAAATATTTTAAATTAATTGTTTGTTTCCTTCACAACTTACATACTGATGACGCAAAAAGATCCTAATGCTCGAAGTAAACAGCAAACAGATTTAAATATTTTCACTACTTAAAAAAAAAAAAAGAAAAAAGAAGATTCACTTTTTTCTGAAACTGAAAAGTGGTAATTTTCCAGGATTGTTTCAAATATGCTTTATCAGCAAATAAACACAAGATATTAGGAATAGTATTCTTAGCAAAGATGTTTAAGTCTGAAATTTGATCACGCTTCTATTTCTAGAAATCATTTATATGTTCTTTCTTGCTTTCAACTTGCAAATTCTTCTTCAGAAATTCAGCAAAATAATGTTGTCTGGGAAACAAGATAGCTGTTATTAGACAAGCTGATATGAGATGGAAAGAAATGGACAACTTTGTTTTTTGCACATGAAGTCTCTTTCAGGAACTCAAAAAAGCTTATGCTCCTCAAAACTTGTTTCCTCCAACATACCTGCTTGTCTAACAAAATGCCACCAGCTCCATTCTCACCCACCAGACATTTTCTGTGAGATATCCAGACGTCAGCCACAACACTACAGCTTATTAAATGAAGCTGCCTCAACCAGGAGACAGGAAAGCTATAGCACAAATGCTGGTGACAGCTCTCCTCCCTCTCATATTTTACATGTTGCTCCTTCCTTTCTGGTGTGCAGCATAATTTTTCCCTATTGCATCCTTTGTTGCTTCCAGAAGAGCTCTGTTACGATGACAGCACTTGCTGCCACCCTTTACCTCCTCACCAAATGACATGAAATACCATAGGGTGATACCTTCAAATTGGCATCAGGAATGGGAACTTGAAATTTTACACAGGCATGCATTTCAATGCCACCAAACAGCAACTCGTTTTAAAAATTACTCTGTCAGTAAACATCTTGAGCTAGTTGTCTTCCAAAAACCATTAAAAGTTAAGTTGGTTTGATGAGGTGTATGAGATTCTATTTAACTTTGGTGTAGGTCTACAGAAATCAGCTTATGGAAGATACCTGTATTTTAAATCATTAACACTTCGCAGAGAGATCAAAATTAGTATTAGAAATTCACTAGAAAGTCTGGCCTACAAAAGTAGGGGATAAAAGAAGCACATGCACTTTTTAGCAGGAATGATTTTATGTCATGTAGATTAGATGACAAAGATTTGATTTCTGTCTAAATAAATCAAAGGAATGGCTCTTGCCACAGATGACGTAACTTTGTATAATTTTTAATGGCTGACTACAGACACTGCAATGTCTAGAGAAGGACTTTTGAAAACAAGTAGGAGGTTCTATCTGCTTAGTAAGCAACACATAGGCTATGCTTCCAAAACTGTGCTAGTAGCTTTACATATCAAAGTTATTTTAATTCATCAGCTTCACAGGAACAGTACCAGTTTCACTCAAGCACAAGTAATACAACAAATAATACAGAAAAGCTTAGCAAATACAGGCTTTAGCAAAGTGAAGTGGTGGTCATTTTCACTTTAAGCAAGTACAGAGCAGCCTACAATTTCTCCTCACTCCCTCTCTCTGACAGAGGGAATAATTATTTATAAAAGAAAAGCATTTTAATACCAGATGTGTTATATGAATGGTAGTTATACATGTAAAAATATGGTAATCTCTTCAGCTTGAGGATAGGTTGTGATACAGTGCTCTGATAATCGCACCGCATCCTATAAGCTGACAGGATGGTGGTAGTCCTAGAAAATTAATGTTTAGAGGCTTTCCCCTTCCACGTATCATATCTAAAAGTGAAAAAGATATATGCAACAAAGAACAGCTTATATGTGAAATAATGCTGTACTCATAGGGAATCTTCCAACTCATACAATAAATTCCCTGTAAATTGTTGCAGACCCTCTACATCCAACATGATTATTACAGCAGCTGCCTCAACTCAGCATCTTGCAAATGGACCCTTTAAACAGAAATCAGAAGAAGTCAAGACACCACTGGATAAAATGCATACATCTTTATCTAACTAATTCTAGCATGAATTTTGTATTGGGTCTGTCCAAGATGAAGTCAATTTTTCTGATAGAAGACCCTCATAGTGCTGTACTTTGTACTGCTAAATAGAAAGGTGTTGATAACCATTAGTGTCCTGGCATCACGGCTGCTTCTCCAGCATCCCCTCTCACCCACAAACTGGGGGGTGCACAAGATCATGGGAAAGGACACAGGCAGGACAGCTGACCCAAACTGACCAAAGGGATTGTCATGGGTTCAGCAGTAGCAGTCATTTTTTCTCCTTCTTAGTGGCTGGTGCGGCGTTGTGTTTCTAACTTTCA